>ONZH01019762.1:0-17805 GCA_900303285.1 Rhinella marina | reverse complement strand
CATTTTCATATTTTGTGAGTTGGTGTGTAGATAGATTGAAAATTTTTACTGCAGGGGATGGGTTATGCAGGTTTAGGTATTTTACTTAATTTGGATCTATTTTTCCTTTTTTGGTGTTGTCCTCCTCTCTTTCCCCGTGTTCTAATTTTCTTTTTATTGGGGTGTGATTGAAATAGTTCGTGATTAGTGAACAATTCTTCGGAGGGGGATCTTTGTATTCGCTCTTTCCCAAAAAAGGGGAATGAGGTGTGGATTTTTTTGCTTGATCCAAAAAGCGAACAATCCCTTTCGTACCCGATCTTGTATTGTCAATGGTGCCAATTTTTGGAGACATGGGGTAGTGGGGGGTGGGTGAGAGATGTATAGAAAAGTCTATAGGAACCATAGGAGGGTTCAGACTGGATGGGGGGACACATTGATTTTGGCTGGGGAGAGGTGGATAAGATTTGTGGTGGAGACATCTCCAATGTGTTTAATGGGTGTGTGTTGTGTTTGATGTCTGGCTTGATTTTTATCTACACTCCTCAACAGTACAGAGCATAGCATTTTAAATCTCTGAGCGAAAACGTGAAATATTAGTCTAAAATCTGTGTCAGGGCATCTCCAGACAGTTCAAGTTTTTTTTTTTTTTTTTTTTTTCGTTTTGCGAAAAAATAGCAATACTGAATAGAAATGTGTAATGTGTGTCTACAATACAGAAGGTAGTGGTTGAAATCTTTGAATGATAACATGAAATACTGGGCATCTCCAGGCAGTTCAGTTTCTTCTTTTTTTTTTTGCAAAATATAGCAGTACTACTGTGCAACGTGTGTCTTACAAATGATATCGAGGGAAATACTAGTTCAAAATCCATATCAGGGCATCTCCAGACAGTTCAAGTTTTATATTTTGTTTTATGAAATATAGCAATACAGAAAACAAGTGTGCGAAGTATGTCTTACAATACAGAGAATCAGAGGGTAGCGTTTGAAGTCTGAGTGATAACTTGAAATACTAGCCTGAAGTCCATGTCAGGGCATCTCCAGACAGTTCGTATGGGGGGAATATTCTCATAGCATGTTGATAATTTGCTTCTTTCTGAATTTGCGGTGGTATTTGGTCTGGCTGGGGTGGTATTTTGTGCTGCACTAAGGTTATTGCTGGCCCACTGTGTACACAGCTTGCTGCAGATTTTGGTGAGCATACTCCTTGCACCAGCGTGTCTGAAAAAGGAAGCCCCTCTCTAACCCCCGCAGAATAGCTCACCTCCCACCGCCACAAGTGACCAAAGCCATAGCAGCAGCCAGTTCAGTCTCCTCAACATTATGGTACCATTTTTTCATGTGCTTAGCCAGGCTGAGGTATATCAGCAAGCCAAGACCTCCTGCCTCAGGGGAGAGAAAAAGAAAAAAAAATAATAAAAAATGAATCAACAGCTTCGTTCATCTCTAGATGTATACAATAGCCATTTGTATGTAATGTTCTATTCATAAAAGCTAAGTAAAGGTAAAACCTTATGGATCCAACAGGACAAGGCAAACATTTTTTTTTTTGCTAAACTCTTTCTTTCTAATCTTGCATGTATGTCTGTACCCTGATATGCTACCCTGTGCAGGAGGCTGTACAGAAGTATACTATGAAGCAGTGTGCTGTCGTATGTTGGTCCCTATGATGGGGAATTATAGAAGTATTCATTTAATGCTATTAGGGAAGAATATGAAAAAGTATTTAACACAACCTCCCAAAGAACACAACAGAATTATTTTATGTTAGTTTAAATAGAGCAATGGTAAGTTACAATAGAAGGGAACGGGTGTCTTATTAATTCTCCTTATAACCCTGAAGTTGTTGTTAGGCACTATAATAGGCTTATATGCATGCACCATTAAAAGGGTTTTCCGATACATTTTCTCTGGATAGGTTATCAGTATCTGATCAGTGGGGGTCCAACACCTGGGACCCCTGGCTATCAGCTGTTTAAGAAGGCACCAACACTCACACTGGCGACACAGCCTTCTCACAGCTTTCCCTAGGCCAAGTGACAACACGTTCATCAGTCACATAGCCTAGGCATGCCTGCTTCTCATCTCGCCTCTGGCGGCGGTTTCTACTGTCATTGAGAGGGGCGGCATCGGCACTGCAGTTAACAAGCACTAGCTGGCGGATGCCTCCTCCTCTGTGACTGTTCTCTGCCTCTAGTGTAGTCTGCCGCCACGCTGCATGTCCGCCCCCTGTGTACAGCCAATGCGGTGTACACTGGTCTGACAGAGTGATGGGCGCCAGACTACAGGGCGTGCACAGCCACTGGGGCACTGTTAATTGTTAATAATAACATAGTAACATAGTAAGATAGTTTATAAGGCCGAAAAAAAGACATCTGTCCATCCAGTTCGGCCTGTTTTCCTACAAGTTGATCCAGAGGAAGGCAAAAAAACCCTGTGAGGTAGAAGCCAGTTTTCCCCACTTTAGGGAAAAAAATTCCTTCCCGACTCCAATCAGGCAATCAGAATTACTCCCTGGATCAACAACCCCTCTCTAGTAACTATAACCTGTAATATTATTACCCTCCAAAAATACATCCAGGCCCCTCTTGAACTCTTTTAGTGAACTTACCATCACCACCTCCTGAGGCAGAGAGTTCCATAGTCTCACTGCTCTTACCGTAAAGAATTCTCTTCTATGTTTGTGTACAAACCTTCTTTCCTCCAGACGCAGAGGATGTCCCCTCGTCACAGTCACAGTCCTGGGATAAATAGATCGTGGGAGAGATCTCTGTACTGACCTCTGATATATTTATACATAGTTATTAGATCTCCCCTCAGTCGTCTTTTTTCTAAAGTGAATAAGCCTAATTTTGATAATCTTTCTGGGTACTGTAGTCCACCAATTCCAGTTATTACTTTAGTTGCCCTCCTCTGAACCCTCTCCAGCTCTGCTATGTCTGCCTTGTTCACAGGAGCCCAGAACTGTACACAGTACTCCATGTGTGGTCTGACTAGTGATTTGTAAAGTGGCAGGACTATGTTCTCATCACGGGCATCTATGCCTCTTTTGATGCAGCCCATTATCTTATTGGCCTTGGCAGCAGCTGTCTGACACTGGTTTCTGCAGCTTAGATTTCTGTTCACTAAAATTCCTAGGTCCTTTTCTATGTCAGAGTTACCCAATATTTTACCATTTAGTATGTACTGGTGACTTGCATTATTCCTTCCCATATGCATAACTTTACATTTGTCAGTGTTAAACCTCATCTGCCACTTCTCTGCCCAAGCCTCCAGTCTATCCAGATCCATCTGTAGCAGTGTACTGTCCTCTTCTGTGTTAATTACTTTACACAGTTTAGTGTCATCTGCAAAAATTGATATTTTACTGTGCAAGCCTTCTACAAGATCATTAATAAATATATTGAAGAGAATAGGGGCCCAATACTGACCCCTGTGGTACCCCACTAGTGACAGTGACCCAATCTGAGTATGTACCGTTAATAACCACCCTCTGTTTTCTATCACTGAGCCAGTTACTTACCCACATACAGACATTTTCTCCCAGGCCAAGCATTCTCATCTTATATACTAACCTTTTATGTGGTACAGTGTCAAATGCTTTGGAGAAGTCCAGATATACGACATCCATTGATTCGCTGCGGTCTAGTCTAGAACTTACCTCCTCATAGAAACTGATTAAATTGGTTTGACATGACCGATCCCTCATGAAGCCATGCTGATATGGAGTAATTTGCTTATTTTCATTGAGGTACTCCAAGATAGCATCTCTTAGAAAACCCTCAAACAGTTTACCCACGACAGATGTTAAACTTACCGGCCTATAGTTCCCGGGCTCTGTTTTTGGACCCTTTTTGAATATTGGAACCACATTTGCTATGCGCCAATCCTGTGGAACACTCCCTGTCAGTATAGAGTCCTTAAATATCAGAAATAAGGGTCTGGCGATGACATTACTTAATTCTCTTAGGATACGGGGGTGTATGCCATCCGGTCCTGGCGATTTGTCTATTTTAATCTTTTTAAGACGCAGCTCTACTTCTTCCTGGGTCAGACAGGGCACTTTTAATGGGGAATTTACTTTTATATTCTGCATTTCATCTGACAGTTTATTTTCCTCAGTGAATACAGTGGAGAAAAAGATATTTAGTAGCTTTGCTTTCTCCTCATCGCTCTCTGCAACTCCCCCCTCATTACTCTGTAAGGGGCCGACACCTTCAGGTTTATACTTTTTACCATTTATATAATTAAAGAACATTTTAGGGTTAGTTTTACTTTCTTTGGCGATTAATCTCTCGGTCTCTAGTTTGGCTGTTTTTATTTGTCTTTTACATATTCTATTTTTTTCCTTATAGTTTTTCAATGCTTTCTCGCTCCCCTGCCTGTTTTAGTGATTTAAATGCTTTCTGTTTGTCATTTATTGCTTTCTTTACAGTTCTATTTATCCACATTGGTTTTTTCTTGTTTCTTATTATTTTATTCCTATATGGTATGTACCTCTCACAATTAGATATTAGGATGTTTTTAAAAATATCCCATTTTGTGGCTGTATTTTTATTTTTGAAGACTTTGTCCCAGTTAGTTAGGCCTATGGCCTCTCTTAGTTGGCTAAATTTAGCTTTTTGAAGTTAGGTATTTTTGTTCCTCCCTGAAGAAACGCTCTTTTGAATGACAATTGGAAGGTTATTATGTTATGGTCACTATTTCCCAGGAGTCCCCCGACCTGCACATCTGTTGTTCTGTCAGGTCTATTGGTTAATACTAAGTCCAGTATGGCCGTCCCTCTAGTCGGGTCCTGAACCAGTTGGGAAAGGTAATTGTCTTTGGTTATTTCCAAGAACCTGTTTCCTTTATGAGATGTACAGGTTTCAGTTTCCCAGTCTATATCTGGGTAGTTGAAATCCCCCATAATAACGACCTCATTATGATTTGCCACCTCGTCTATTTCGTTTAGAAGTAGATTTTCTATGGGCTCTGATATAGTAGGGGGTTTATAATAAACTCCTATTAGTGCAATTCACTCTGTGGCAGTCAGCATATTTTGCAAGCACATCCGGGATGACCACAGTGCTGCCACAGAGAGTGAAGGTCACACACCGTGTGCAACTTTAGTTCAGGGTGCGGAATACAAAATCACCAAGCAGTGAGCTCTGGGAGATTACAGCAGGGGTGTGGCTTTTTTGTAAGATGTGTGACCCTTCACCCTTCCAGGTAAGAAAGCCATACTGCGCGTTGCTCCAGAGTTACAGTAGTAGTCAAATGAAGCCTGTCCTCCTTCAGCACTTCCCCTGAGGATGATGGAGAGTTTGACCGCAGAAATGGAAGACTCCAATAATGTGGAATCTCCTGCTAGAGATTCAGCAGGGGCAGAGAACAGCAGTGGTGTGTAGCTCAGTGGGTGAATGAGAAGGTGGCCCCCACCTCCCCTAAAGCTGTTCTGGTGCTTGAGCTGCTGGGGAGAGGGTTGGAAACCGCCAATATAAAGGCCAGTAAGCAGGAACTGACTACAAAGTCTGAGGACCACTGAACTGTGCAGAGCACCTCTAAATCCAACCACAGGGCTCTTCATAATCCCCCTGACCAACTACAGAACTCTCCAGGTCCCCCTTTCCAGTCCCTGGACTAGAACGAGGCAGAGCAGCTATCAGTGAGAGGTACAAATAATCACAATTGGCAAAGCACTGCTCAGTGCACTGCTAATATAGATTTTTTTTCAGTTCACTGTCAGAGGGTTAATTTCATGATGAGAAGTAAAGGAGTGGGGTGCCACCCACCAGTGCCCAGGCCCCAGCCATGGGAATCTTATAGTAACTGTATCAGTGAAGCCCCTGATGGTACTTTAAAACTGCCCTGCTGTGCATATTCCATTAAAGATGTTGTCTCACTTCAGCAAATGACAGTTATCATGTAAAGAAAGTTAATAGAAGGCACTTACTAATGTAATGTGATTGTCCATATTGTCTCCTTTGCTGGCTGGATTCACTATGTGGGGGACTATCTGTATGGCACTGCTATTTCTGCAGTATATGACAGGATGACAGCATTGGAGCACCAGGAGTAGGATAATGGTGGAAAAATGAGGAATCTAAGATGTCTGTTTGGCAAACTCTGCAGAGACGAGAACACATCAAGGTGGTCTGGTCCAAATGGAGAAGATGAGGAAGAGAACATCTGCATCAGAGGAGACGTCACTAGATGTAGGAGGTATGTGGTGCTGTGTTCACGTGTGTTTTGTACTAAGGTAATGTTCATCCAAATATGTCTTTAGCAGTATGTGTGGGGAGGGGGGGGGGTCATTTCAATTTTTGCCTCAGGCAGCAGAAAACCTAGAATTGGCCTTGAGCTGAGGTGCAGATGTGCCCCATAGAAGTGAATGGGTCTGAGCTGTAATATCAAGCACAGCTGCTATACAATGTACGGTCCTGTGCTTGTTGACAGGGAGAAGGCCACAGTTCTCACAGAAGCACCAGTACCTTCTCAAACAGCTGATAGGTGGTGGTCCTGGGTGTTGGACCCCACACTGATCAGATACTTATGACCTATCCAGAGGATAGGTCATCAATATTTATGTCTTGGAAAGCCCTTTTAAAGAGGCGTTTTCCCAAGAGGAAGACCAGAACCTTGATTTTCAACACCAATGGAAATAAATCTTTATTTCTTTGCTCAACATTAAAAGGGTTTTAATTTTAACATTTTATTTTTTATATTTATACTGTACTAGTCTTTACTTAAATATTTTAGGATACTTTCACATCTGTGCTTTGTATTCTGATTTTCAGATCCGGCAGATGATCTCAAAACCAGAGCAAAACGCTTCTGCATTGTCAATGGGGACAAAACAGATCAGGATTCATCAAGATGCAATCCATTCCAGTTTGTTCCATTTTGTGACAGGACACACAAAAGCTGCACACTGTGGTTTTGTATCCGGTCTGTGAAACATAACAAACCTGATCTGGCACTTAACACAATGTAAGTCAATGGTGCCGGTTCCGGTTTGTCCAGTTTTGATTTAATACAACCACATCTGATTGGAACAGATGGATCCTGATGTATTAAATACAATGTAACTGTTTTTATCCAGTTTTGAGATCCTGTGCTGGATCTCAAAACCAGAATACAAAGCGCAGATGTGAAAGTAGACTTAAATAAGTTTATAATTGCATACCAAAATTATTATTTCAAATTGCATACCAAAATTAATATTTCAAATGCTCAGAGGTCTTTTTTAATAGTTCCTAAGGCTTTGTATCTGAGGAAGCGTTTTGGAGAAGCTAAATAATTATTTTAGAGAAAGGAGCAAATATTTCCTCAATATCATTTTTTACATATTTATTTATTCGCCAAACTTAATCTGCAGGTTGTAGTATTAACCTTTTGGCTATTATGTAGCTGTAATTGAGCACATAAAAGTGGTTACCTAAGTAATAAAAACACCTTGGCATACATTCCATTGATTATAGGGAACAGTAGACTGTTTAAAGATATTGATATCTCTCCATATTAATAAAATTCAATTAATAGATCAAAGTATAATACACATATGTAAATTTATTTCTAAAGGCAAAGCAAGCAAAATGCTAATTGAATCCTTGGCATGTTTTCTACTACGCTGCATACCCCAATACACGTAAATAACACATGTCACATCTGTGTAACAGATGGATAATGCTGTTTGCATAATTTCCCCTAGCTACTTTCTGCCACTGAAGTAAATCTTTTAATTTTCATTTGCTTTATCCACATCCAGAGAATTTGTTAATCGTTCATAGTGCAGTAAAATTACATTTGTACCTTGAGATAACTGAGCTGTCAACCAAGTTTGTAAAGATTATAGCAATTGCCAAGATGGATTATCTGTAATCTGTGATCATTGACATTAAAACAAATGCTAAATTGGTTGTATGCCAATGTTTTTATTGCAATAAATTAATGGAATGTTAGCTGGAAACAAACAGAATTATATTTAAAGCAAGGTACAAATTCATAATCAGTCAATTTCTCCAAAACAGTGTGTTCTCTGAAACATAGCATACAGTAAACTGTATAATGAATGGTATCTAAATGTGTTATTTCAATTTTATGTTTTCATGGAATCAATTTATAACTATGTATAAATATACCAGGGGACGGTACAGAGATCTCTCCCATGATCCATTTATCACTGTGACTGTGACTAAGGGAAATTCTTTACATCTAGAGAAAAGAAGGTTTGTACACAAACATAGAAGAGGATTCTTTACTGTAAGACCAATGAAACTATGGAACTCTCTTCTTGAGGAAGTGGTGATGATAAATTCACTAGAAGAGTTCAAGAGGGGTCTGGAGTGTAATTATATACAAGGTTATAGTTATTAGATTTCTGGAGAAGGGTTGTTGCCCCAGGGAGTTATTCTGACTATGTAACTGGAGCTGGAAAGGAATTTTTTCCCTAAAATGGGAAAAATTGGTTTCTACTCCACTGTTTTTTTTTTTTTTTTTGTTTTGTTTTGTTTTTGCCTTCCTCTGGATCAACTTAGAGGATAACATACTGAACTGGATGGACAGATGTCTTTTTTGAGCCTTACAGACTATATTACTATGTTACAATCCATCTCTTTATCTATTTATCTTCTCCACGGTTTGGAGGTTTCGAAAATCTTTCAAATTTCAAAATTAATTATATTAGCTAATAATCACTTTCTATATTTATTATTCACCTTCTGATTTTTATTATAGACCAGTCTTCACATATTTTGGATTTTTTAATGATTTGCAATTCTTTTAAGGGGGAATGTGGCAATTGTGTAATAGTCATGTCGTATACAGAGTTCATTTTAAGCTAAGAAAACAATGGGAGCACAATTTGGGTGGGCTTTTCAGGGGATAAATGACATAATGTTCCATGTTCAATCCAATTAACATTTCCCTGTCTTGATCACAAAATGCTACAATTACGATTCACAGAATTCATTAGTCTCCTTTCTTGCACATAACTGGATGTTCACAAACTTCTCAGTGTCTTAGATGTAATGCTCCAAAAACCAAGTTATTTATTTATTTATTTAACCAGGACTTGTCTTAGGAGCATGGTTTGCTGGACAAATTTTCTGGTTTTAATTTAGCTAAAGATCAATATTGAAGTATCTGTCTCTAAGGATTGCTTTTGTGCCCAGATATAAAAAAAAGACATCTGGTAATTTTTGAAATAATCTTTATTAGAAACTATATAAAAAATATACATACCTTCTGTCAAACTATATATCAATAATGTAAGAAAAAAAAGTGGCAAAAATACATTTTCTGTATATTTTCCTCTACCCTCCTCTCTTTCTGCCTATCCCTCTTACCCATGACAGTAGAGGAAGAAGAAAAAAAATTAAATTATTGTCGACTTATTGTGGCATCTATATAAATACATGTGATGTGTTTCAGCTCAGGCACAAGCCTTTTGTATGTTTGAAAAAGGCTTTTGCCTGGGATGAAAAATGTCAAGTGTATTGATATAGATGCATATAAATCTAAAATAATCTGAAGGTGAAGAGAGTGTTGGTCTTTCTTCAGTACTTCGTGCTTTCTATTCAACCTTTACCTCCTTATTAATAAGGATACATCAGAAGTACTAGACAAAATGTTTTAACATGCTTTATAATTAGAGATAAGCGAACGTGCTCGTAACGAGCACTGTACCGCTTGGCTCCCCTGCGCTCGCATGGGCGCAGGCAGCCGCTTCCATCCTCCTCAGAAGAGAGGGAGGGAGCTCCCTTTGACCCCATCGGCCCCCCGTGCTGCGCTGGCAGGTGGCCGATGGTTGCCATGGCAGTGCCGATGCCTTACACAGGCATCGGCGTCTGCCATGTACAGAAGCCTAGGGGATCCAGCCTGGAGGCTGGGTCTCCTGGGCAACCTGTCAGCGTCTCACACAGTGAGACGCTGACAGTTCAATTCAGTACAATACAGAAAGTATTGTACTGAATTGAACAAGGATCAAACCCTGAAAACGTGAAGTCCCACAGTGGGACAAATGTAAAAAGTAAAAAAAAAGTTAAAAAAGTGTTTTTTTATAATAAAAAAAATAAAGTTTCAAGTAAAAAAAAGAAAAAATGTCCCCTCACCATAAAATAATGTTTTTAAAAAAAATAAAAATAAAAAACACACATATAAGGTATTGCCACGTCCGTCACAAAGTACTCTATAAAAATATCACATGATCTACCACCACAGGTGAACGCCATAAAAAAAATGTAAAAAAAACTGAGTGAAAACGCCATTTTTTGGTCACTTTACATCACAAAAAGTGTAATTCCAAGCGATCAAAAAGACATATGTACCCCATAATAGTGCCAATCAAACCGTCATCTCTTCCCGCAAAAAATGACACCCTACCTAAAACAATCGCCCAAAATATTTAAAAAAATATGGCTTTCAGAAAATGGAGACAATAAACTCAGATTTTTTTTTCCTTCAAAAATGCTTTTATTGTGTAAAACTGAAATAAATGTAAAAAAAGTATACATGCTAGGTATCACCGCATCCGTATTAACCTGCTCTATAAAAATATCATATGATCTATGCCCTCAGGTGGACGCCGTAAAAAAAAAAAAACACAAACAGCCAACAAATTTTTTTTGTCACCTTCATCACAAAAAGTGTAATTCCAAGCGATTAAAAAGTTATACACACCCCAAAATGGTACCAATCAAACCGTCATTTCTTTCCTCAAAAAAAAAAATTTTCCCAGACATATTAGGTATTGCCACGTCCGTAACAACTTTCACGTCCGTAACAACTTTCTCTATAAAAATATCACATAACCTAACCCTTCAGGTGAACACCTTAAAGAAAAAAAAAGAAAAAAATACCAAAAATGCCATTTTTTTGTCACCATACATCACAAAAAGTGTAATTCCAAGCGATCAAAACAACATATGTAACCCAAAATAGTACCAATCAAACCGTCATCTCTTCCCGCAAGAAATGAGACCCCACCTAATACAATCGCCCAAAAGATAAAATAAATATGGCTTTCAAAAAATGGAGACACTAAAACATGATTTATTTTTTTTTAAAAAAGCTTTTATTGTGAAATAAATGTAAAAAAGTAGACATATTAGGTATCTCCACGTCCGTAATGACTTCCTCTATAAAAACATTATATGACTTACCCCCTAAGGTGAAAACCATAAAAAATAAAAACTGTGCAAAAAATGCCATTTTTTGTCACCTTTCATCACAAAAACTGTTATAACAAGCGTTTAAAAAGTCAAACACACCCCAAAATGGTAGCAATCAAACCATCATATCTTCCTGCAAAAAATGAGCCCCTACATAAGATAATCACTAGAGATGAGAGAACATGCTTGTCCAAGCTTGGTGCTCGTTCGAGCACTAGGGTATTCGTACATGCTCGATACTTGGACGAGCATATCGCGATACTCGAGGAAATGGCATCTTCCTCTTCCTGCATGTTAGGCGTGTTTTTGTAAGCCAATCAACATGCAGGAGAGTCTTTGGTACCTCCTAGCATCACGTGGGATCCCTACAAGTCTATAGCAGGGATTGGCTGGCCAGATCAGATGACCTGGGAATATAAGAATATGGTCCCACGCTGCTCGCCACAGACGCCGCCTGCATGAGATTAGGGATAGAGCTGCTGTCTGTCAGGAAGAGTGTTAGGGCCTCAATTTAGATTTTTGTTAGGCAGGAATCCTTCTCAAAGAACCCAACAGCCCTTCTAAGGGCTACAAGCACCTTTTTTTTTGGTCTCCTCCTGGCTGCTGGCTGGGACTTGTAGTGCAGCTACCGCCATCTTGGCTGTACACTGTGCACAGCGACTGTTGGCAGAAGGGACAGCACGTGGTCCACACAGACCCCAAAGAAATTGCTCAAAGTCCTCTCAGTACTCATTTTTTGCTGCTGCTGTACCTTGGCTTGCTGGGATCTGTAGTGCAGTCTAGGGAATACGTTTTTTCTCTCATTTATATATACAACAGTCCAGTGAACAATTATGTAGTGTGCTGTACAGTAGCGTCAGCCGAGGGAATACATTTTTTCTCTCAGTTATATAAACTACAGTCCAGTGAAAAATTGAGTGGTTTGTGGTACAATAGCCGCCATTTAAAGACTACGTTTTTTCTCTTAGTTATATATACACTACAGTGCAGTGAACAATTCTGTCATGTGCTGTACAGTAGCGTCAGTCTAGAAGATACGTTTTTTTCTCTCAGTTATATATACTATAGTCCAGTGAAAAATTGAGTGGTTTGCAGTAAAATAGCCACAGCCTAAAGACTACGTTTTTTCCTCCCAGTTATATATACTACAGTGCAGTGAACAATTCTGTCGTGTGCAGTACAGTAGCCGGAGTCTAAAGACTACTTTCTTTCTCTCAGTTATATATACTACAGTGCAGTGAACAATTCTGTCTTGTGCGGTACAGTAGCCGGAGTCTAGAAAATACGTTTTTTCTCCCAGTTATTTATACTACAGTCCAGTGAAAAATTGAGTGGTTTGAGGTAAAATAGCCGCAGTCTAAAGACTACGTTTTTTCTCTCAGTTATATATATACTACAGAGCAGTGAACAATTCTGTCGTGTGGGATACACTAGCCAGAGTCTAGAAAATACGTTTTTTCTCTCAGTTATATATACTACAGTCCAGTGAAAAATTGAGTGGTTTGCGGTACAATAGCCACAGTCTAAAGACTACGTTTTTTCTCTCAGTTATATGTACTACAGTGCAGTGAAAAAATTCTGTCGTGTGCGTTACAGTAGCCGGAGTCTAAAGACTACGTTCTTTCTCTCAGTTATATATACTACAGTGCAGTAAACAATTCTTTCGTGTGCAATACAGCAGCCTAAGTCTAAAGACTACGTTCTTTCTCTCAGTTAAATATACTACAGTGCAGTGAACAATTCTGTTGTGTGCAGTACAGTAGCAGGAGACTAGAAAATATGTTTTTTCTCTCAGTTATATATACTACAGTCCAGTGAAAAATTTAGTGGTGTGCGGTACAATAGCCGCAGTCTAAAGACTACGTTTTTTTCTCAGTTATATATACTACAGTGCAGTGAACAATTTGGTCGTGTGCGGTACAGTAGCCGGAGTCTAAAGACTACGTTCTTCCTCTCAGTTATATATACTACAGTGCAGTGAAAAAGTGCAGTGAAAAATTCTGTTGTGTGCGGTACAGTAGCCGGAGTCTAAAGACTACGTTCTTTCTCTCAGTTATATATACTACAGTGCAGTGAACAATTGTGTCGTGTGCGGTACAGTAGCCGGAGTCTAGAAAATACGTTTTTTCTCCAGTTACATACACTACAGTGTAGTGAACAATTCTTTCGTGTGCGGTACAGTGGCCGGAGTCTAAAGACTATGTTCTTTCTCTCATATATACTACAGTGCAGTGAACAATTCATTCGTGTGCGGTATAGTATCGGAGTCTAAAGACTACGTTCTTTCTCTCAGTTATATATACTACAGTGCAGTGAACAATTTTGTCGTGTGCGGTACAATAGCCGGAGTCTAGAAAATAAGTTTTTTCTCTCAGTTATATATTCTACAGTGCAGTGAAAAATTCTGTTGTGTGTGGTACAGTAGCCGCAGTCTAAAGACTACGTTCTTATTCTCAGTTATATATACTACAGTCCAGTGAAAAAATGAGTGATGTGCGGTACAATAGCCACAGTCTAAAGACTACGTTCTTTCTCTCAGTTATATATACTACTGTGCATTGAAAGATTCTGTCGTGTGCGGTACAGTAGCCGGAGTCTAGTTAATATGTTTTTTTGCCTCAGATAGTAATTCTACTGTCTACTGAATACGGTTTTGGCCTCAGATATTAATTCTACAGTTTAGTGAATATACAAAATGGTGAACCCCAGGGGTAAGGGTCGAGGACGAGGATGTGGGCGTGGGCGTTCAAGTGATGTAGGGGGGCAGAGGCCGTGGTCCTAAGCAGGGTGACACAGTACCTACTGATGAGGGAACAGTGGAACGCCGCAGACTTTCTCTCCCTAGCTTCATCTCACAACTTACAGGGACACGTGGTACACCACTATTGCAACCACAACAGTGTGAACAGGCGATGACGTGAATAGTGGATAATGTGTCCAGTAATTTATCCACCACCCAGTCTTCCACGCAGTCCACCAAAGCTAGCCAAGGGAGTAGACCTGTGGCTCCTCCAGCTCAACCTCAATCCCCCCAGCCTGCCCCCCCATGGAAAATATGGATGCAGATCCGGCATACTCAAAATAACTCTTTTCAGGACCCTACCCAGAGACACAAACCAGTGCTCATCAGCAACCTGAGCAGTTGCTCTGTCCCGATGCCCAAAATTTAAAACGTTCGAAGTCTGTGAATGATGACAGTGAGGGGCTTAGTGCAAGTAATGTGTCAAGAGGAGTCGGATGATGATGATGATTATGATGTTTTAAGGGCAGTAAGTCTGAGGGGGGAGCAGAGTGAGGAATCAGAGGAAGAGCTGGTGGATGATGAGGTGACTGACCCAAGCTGGGTTGGTAAGCCTAGTCAAGACAGTGCTTCTGAGGGGGAGGCAAGTGCAGCACTAGAAAAGGTTGAAAGAGGCAAGTAGGGTGGCCAGAGGGAGAAGCAGGGCCAGAGCAAGTAGATCAGCAACTGTTTCACGGAGTGAAGCTCCCGTTCCGAGGCCTAGATGTTTGCAAGTCTGGAGGTTCTTTAAAGAAAGTGAGGATGACCGACGGACTGTGGTGTGCAATCTGTGCCACACCAGGATCAGCAGGGGAGCCACCACTACCAGCCTAACCACTACCAGCATGCGCAGGCATATGAGTGCTAAACACCCAACTCAAGGCCGAACCAAAGCTGTTCACCTCCTGCGGGTCACACCACTGCTCCTTTCCCTGTGTCACATGCTGGCTCTGTGAGTCAACCCCCTTCCCAGGACCCAGGCACGAGCGCTGACCGCCCTGCTACTACCCCTTCACCTCCACATTCCTCCATACCCTCCACCAATTTGTCCCAGTGCAGCGTTCAGCTATTTTTACATCAGACATTTGAGCGCAAGCGCAAATACAATTCCACCCACCCACATGCACAAGCCCTAAACGTCCACATCTCCAAACTGCTGAGCCTGGAGATGCTGCCCTATAGGCTGGTAGAGACTGAGGCTTTCCGCAACCTGATGGCGGTGGCTTTCCCTCGGTACTTGGTCCCCAGCCGCCACTATTTTTTCCAATGTACCGTCCCAGCCCTACATCAGCACGTGTCAGAGAACATCATCCGTGCCCTGACCAACGCGGTTACTGACAAGGTCCAGCTAACCACAGACACGTGGACAAGTGCTGGTGGGCAGGGACACTATATCTCCTTGACAGCATATTGGGTTAACTTGGTGGAGGCTGGGACCGAGTCTGAACCTGGGGCAGATCATGTGCTGCCCACACCGAGGATTGCGGAGCCTACCTCGGTCACAGTTTCTCAGACTTATTATGCCTCTTCCTCCAACCCCTCCTCATCCTCCTCCTACTCTCAATTAACATCCATAAGCACGGCGCGTTCAGTCGGTAGCTGTAGGCGCAGCATCAGTGCCGTGGGTAGGCGCCAACAGGCGGTGCTGAAACTGCTGAGCTTAGGTGACAGGAGGCACACCGCCCAAGAGCTGTTACAGGGCATCATGGCACAGACCGATCTTTGGCTGGCACCGCTAAACCTCAAACCAGGCATGGTTGTTTGTGACAACGGGCATAACCCGGTGACGGCTCTGCAACTCGGAAGACTCACACATGTGCCATGCTTGGCCCACGTGTTCAATCTTGTGGTTTAGCAGTTCCTCAAGACCTACCCCAATTTTTCGGATTTGCTCACCAAGGTGCGACGCAACTGTGCGCATTTCCGCAAGTCAACCACAGATGCTGCCACTCTTAGGACAGTGCAACGGCGCTTACAACTGACAGCTCACCGACTGTTGTGCGACGTGCCCACGCGATGGAATTCTACATTACACATGTTAGCCAGGGTTTACCATCACCGCAGAGCCAGTGTAGACTGCCAGATGACAACTTCCACGAGAATTGGTAGTCAGGTTAGTCAGCTTCCTCAAGTCTACAATGAGAAGTGGACGTGGATGTCTGATATCTGTCAGGTGTTAAGCAACTTTGAGGAGTCAACACAGATGGTCAGTGGCGATGCCGCCATTATCAGCGTCGCCATCCCGCTGCTTTGTCTGCTGAAAAAGTCACTGCTCAGCATGAAGTCAGAGGCTTTGCGCTTGTCACAGGAGATGGAGGAAGAAGATACGTTGCTTGATAGCAAGACCACCCTCAGGTCTGTTTCTCAGCGCGTATTGGAGGAGGAGGAAGAGGAGGAAGAGGAGGAGACTGTTGGCGAGACTGAAGAGGGTATCAATGCTCATTCCTTCTTATCTGTTGAGCGTGTATGGGCTGAAGAGGAGGAGTTGGAGGAGGAAATGGAGAGTCAGCCTACTGAGGAAAGGGAATTCTTGCGTGTTCGGACTCTTGCGCACATGGCTGACTTCATGTTAGGCTGCCTTTCCCGTGACCCTCGCGTTAGAAGCATTTTTTACAACACCGATTATTGGGTGTTCACCCTATTGGACCCCCCGGTACAAGCAAAAACTTTTCCACTCTCATTCTTGTAGAGGAGAGGAGTATGAGAGTGAATCAATATCAACAGGCCCTGGTGCACAAGCTGAAACTATCCTTCCCATCTGACACCGCTAGCGGCAGAGGACGTAGTTCTGTGGGCCAACTAGCGGGGGAGAGGAGGGGAGCAGGCAGCTTGTCAAGCACTGGCAGGGGACCACTCTCCAAGGCCTTTGCCAGTTTTATGGCACCCCAGAAAGACTATGTCACCCGTCCCCCACCAGTAGGTGGGAGCTGTTCAGAAAGATGGTGAGGGAGTACCTAGCTGACCATACCAACGTCCTGCGTGATCACTCTGCTCCATACAACTACTGGGTTGCAAAGCTGGACACGTGGCCCGAACTGACGCTGTACGCCTTGGAGGTGCTGGCCTGCCCTGCCCTGCCGCTAGCGTGCTGTCAGAGCGGATCTTCAGTGCAGCTGGTGGCATCATCACTGATAAGTGTACATGCCTGTCAACAGACAGTGCTGACAACCTGACGCTTATTAAAATGAATAAAGCCTGGATTTCACCAGAATTCAAATCTCCACCGGGGAAAAGCAGCTCAACATGAACATTGTTTATGTATCAGATTCCTCTCCTCTTCATCCTCCTCCTCCTTCTCTTCGTACACAAACGCTGAGCCAACAGGCAATTTTTCAGAGGGCCTACTGGCTATGTTTTCAAACAATGTTTACAGAGGGCCACCTACAGGCCCTCTCTCCAATCAATTTTTTATGAGCGTCAACTACAGACACTCAAAAACAATTTTTTAGGCGGGTCAAATACAGACACTCAAAAAAATTTTTTAGGAGAGACAACTTCAAATACTTTAAAAAATTTTTTGGGAGGCTACAGCCATTTCACTGCAATCTGAGTCTGACCAATGCATTGGTGGTGTCACCGCCATGCTTTGTCAGGGTAAAATTTCATGTGCTTCACCTGCTACCTCAGTTTCACTTGGTCACTCTGGGTTCACCGCCATGCTGTGTCAGGATAAAATTTCATGTGCTTCACCTGCTACCTCAGTCTAACTTGGTCACTCTGGGTTCACCGCCATGCTGTGTAAGGGTAAAATTTTATGTGCTTCACATGCTACCTCAGTCTCACTTGGTCACTCTGTTGTCACCACCATGCTGTGTCAAGGTAAATTTTTGGGTGGTTCACCTGCTACCTCAGTCTCACTTGGTCACTCTGTTGTCAACGCCATGCTGTGATA
>ONZH01019761.1:0-106644 GCA_900303285.1 Rhinella marina | reverse complement strand
TCTTATCTCCTTCCGATCTCCTTTAGCCACTCTGGGGTTTTTATTTAGATCCGACCTCGGCGTTGGATCTGGCGAGGTTCCGCACAGTCCTTACACCTATTGTAGGAGGCCTCGGATCACCACCTCTATGACCTCCTTTTTGGTGCACATGTTTATGGGGGTGTGGTCCATCATAGTTCTCCCGGTCCATGACACGGACCATGTATTTGAGCTCCTCTGAGCTAAAAGCAGCTGCTCTTCTTGCCATCGCTAGGCCTCTACGTCGTTGCGTGCGTGCGTACGTGCGTACGTACGTGCGTACATACGTACGAATATTACGCTAAAGATTTGTACGCTAATGCGTACGTATTCCGTCAAGTAGCGTACTTTTAACAACGCTACACTGTATGTTCGTTATTATGAATGTTCGCATTAGCGTACGCATTAGTTTAAATTCTTAAATATGCGTATATTTTGCGTCGCCGTTGTACAAATCACTTTAATTTTTTCTACTTTTTTCATTGGAATAGCAACTGCAAGTAAACGAAACTATACCCTACCAGACTCCCATTATTGTTGCAGCAATTATTCAGCCGTTATAGCAAGGTTCGTTTTAGGTTCGGTTCGTACGAATCCGAACTTCAAGAAAATTCGCCGAACCGAACTTTTCAAAAGTTCGCTCATCCCTAGTGGAGAATCAACTTTTCCTAAACTTCAGACTGAATTCCACTTTGGATGTTTCAGTTTGCTCAACACTAACCACAGCATCAGAGGCGTTAAATGTCTGTGATCTGTTTTATTACCAATCATGGATATTATTCCCGAATGTCTGTTGTTTAGGCTCATGAGGGGGCGACATATTTAAAGATCTTAATGTTTCAGTGGCAGTCAGTAAGGAGCTAAGGTGGCTATACACTTTTAACATCAGTTAGCTAAATGCTTATTCATCTGCCAGCTGTTCTTCCTGAATCCCCCATACACCTGCAGACTTCTACGGGTTCAGTCAAAAGTCTAAGCGCTTTTAGTGGGGAGAGGGAGTAAGCTGCTGCCAGAGTATTGTGGTAGTTATATTCTTGTACATATGGAGCAGTATTATAGTAGTTATATTCTTGTAAATAGGAGGCAGTATTATAGTAGTTATATTCTTGTAAATAGGCGGCAGTATTATAGTAGTTATATTCTTGTACATAGGAGGCGGTATTATGGTAGTTATATTCTTGAACACAGGAGGCAGTTGTCTAGTAGCTATAGTGTTGTACACAGGGCGCAGTGTTATGGTAGTTATATTCACATACATAGGAGTGGTAGTATACTAGTTATATTCCTATACATAGGAGCAGTATTATAGTAGTTATATTCTTGCACATAAGGAGACGTATTACAGTATTTATTTATTTTTTTATTTTTTGTACATAGGGACAGTATTGTAGAAGTAATGTTTTACAGCATCTGGAGTGCCGAAGGTTGCAGATCCCTGCATCAACCTTTAGGAGCAATTAGTAGTTATATTATTGTACATAGGAAGCAGTAGTAGCAGTTATATTCTTGTATATAGGGGCAGTATAACAGTAGTTATATTCTTGTACTCAGGGAGAACTGCTATATGACCCAGTTTGAGACACTGTGTACACAAGTGTTGTAATTTATTGGGCATTCCTGAGAGTATAATTGTGTTAATTGCTATTTATGACCCTGGATTAGTGGTTGTAAAAAACAATTATTTAGAGATTTATTTTCTCGCTGTTTTAATTATTTACATTAAGAAACTGGAGAAAGGAGGGAGGAAAGCACATTTCTCAGCTGAATTTCTCCAGCTTTTGTGGAAACTTGCCAGAGATAGAATGTAAAAAAATGGTATCTGAGCGTCGAGCGTCAAGGGCAGAGCTTAGTTTCTTTGTCCTCATACACACATATAACTTGTGCTACTAGAATTACTAAGTGTTTATTACCATGTCCCATCCTCTAAAAGATCAATCATAAACTTAATAGCAGAACATGAAGGACATGCACTGCCCTTTATGAATTTTTAGCTGAGTGATACGGATCTACAGTTGCAAGATTACTAATAAAATGTGATCTCATTTTTATTTTTCACAAAGACAAACACAATCTAACTAAACTAATAAAAAAACAGACAGTTGTATAGTTCATGTCTTGAGCGCATTGAGTAAACATCCACTGATCAAACCCTTGGATTTAAAGGAACATCATATATCTGTATATCAATATTCTACTTAATGTTCTTTAAAAAAAAACAGGTGGTTTCTATATATCATTTTTTGAGACTAGCAGTTTAGATGCCAGTCTTAATACACCTTTAGCTGGTGGTGGATTCGCCAGCCTCTACATAACTTCAGTGTATCCACCTCCTGTCTAAATCTATGACAGCAACCTGACTGGTGTAGATTTAGACCATTTCCCACGCCTAAAACGGCTTAGAAAATGATAAGTGAGACTGGCCTGCCCCCTTCAAATAATCTTTGAACCTCAATCTGCAATGGATATATAAGCCAAAAAGTGGTGTATATCTGTTAGTAAATGACCCCATAGTGTTTTGCATTTATACTAAAAAGTTCCACTTTAGCATTGTGGGACATGGCAGTCTTGATAAAACTTTGACTTCATTCCCCCTCAACTGTGTTTGGAAGAAAAGAAAAAGAACATTACACATCAACACCAAAGCCTCATTCCAACAATGAAGCATCATGGTTTAGGTCTGCTTTGCTGCCTCAGACTTTGGGCCCCTTGTGATCATTGAGATAATAATTAAAGAAGAACTACCGAAAAAAAAATTTATTCCATGTCCTGCTAGAAATGTACATGATGTAATCTGTAGTGAATGTCATTTTCTTACCAGTGTCTGAATTTTTGACTTCTATCATCCTGAAGTTTCTTATCTGTGTCATGTGACCAGCAATTAGACCCACCAACTCACACATAGACTTATGTGTGGACAGGAAGTCTAATTCTCTATGTATTCCTATGAGACTGAAAGTGAGGCTCCCATAGGAATGAATAGAGCAGTTACTGGCTTTCTGTCCTGGGTCAATTGGAGGTCAGGGAGTTGGTCACATGACCCAGCTACAATAAGAAGAGAGGTTTTTACTCACAGAAACAGTCACTGATAAGAAAATGACATTCACTACAGATTATATCATGCACCTTTCTAACAGGTCAGAGAATAAAAATGTTTACGGGAGTTCTTCTTTAACCCCTTCCCGCCCAGCGCCGTACATGTACGGCGCAGCGGGAGGGAACTTGCCGCCCAGCTGCGCCCACCCGATCAGCTGCGGGGGACTGACTGTGCCCAGTAGCCGGACCCCTGCTGCTGCTGCGTACGCCCGCATCAGTGTTTTCACCGATGCGGGCGTATTAACACTTGATGCGATGCGGGCGGGAGGAAGGGGAGTCCATTGGGTCCCTGTGCTGCTGTGACGGGGACCCGAT
Source organism: Rhinella marina (assembly GCA_900303285.1). Taxonomy (NCBI): domain Eukaryota; kingdom Metazoa; phylum Chordata; class Amphibia; order Anura; family Bufonidae; genus Rhinella; species Rhinella marina. The sequence continues at coordinate 103,218 of ONZH01019761.1, read as the reverse complement.
GGCTTGGATAGCAGCCCGATGCCTTCCTTAGGCATTGTGGCTGCTATCCCTGCTTGCCTATGCGATCCAGCCCCCTGGATCGCACAGGAAGCAGGCTGTAAGTGTATTACATTGAGTAATACACTTACAGCCAATGCATTACAATACAACAGTATTGTAATGCATTGTTAAGGGGATTAGACCCCCAAAAGTTAAATAAAGTGAAAAAAAAGTGAAAAAAAGTGAAAAAAATAAAGTTTTACAAAAAAATAAAAGTTTCAAGTAAAAAAAAAAAGTACACTTTTCCCAAAATAAACTTAAAAAAATTGTAAAAAAAAGGGGGAAAAAGAAAAGTATACATATTAGGCATCGCCACGTCTGTATTGACCAGCTCTATAAAAAATATAACATCATCCACCCCGCCAGGTGAATACAGTAAAAAAAAAAAAAAAAAAAAAACTGGTGCCAAAACAGCCATTTTTCGGTCACCTTCCCTCACAAAAAGTGTAATAGCAGGTGATCAAAAAGGCGTATTTAACCCAAAATGGTACCAATCAAACTGTCATCTTGTCCCGCAAAAATGATACCCTACCTGAGACAATCGCCCGAAAAATAAAAAAATATGGCTCTCAGAAAATGGCAACACAAAAAAAAGATTTTATTCTGTTCAAAAATAAATCTAATGTGTAAAACTTTCTAAAAATAAAAATGTTAGGCATATTGGGTATCGCCACGACCGTAACAACCTGCTATATAAAAATATTACATGAGATGGCCCCCCAGGTAATTGCTGCAAAAATGTTTTTTTTAAAACTATGCCAAAACAGCCATTTTTTCCCTCTTACCTCACAAAAAGTGTAATAGCAGGCGATCAAAAAGGCGTATTTAACCCAAAATGGTACCAATCAAACCGTCATCTTGTCCTTCAAAAATGATACCCTACCTAAGACAATAGCCCGAAAAATTTAAAAAATATGGCTCTCAGAAAATGGCAACACAAAAAAAAGATTTTATTCTGTTCAAAAATAAATCTAATGTGTAAAACTTTCCAAAAATAAAAATGTTAGGCATATTGGGTATCGCCGCGTCCATAATAACCTGCTCTATAAAAATATTACATGGGATGGCCCCCCCAGGTGAATGCTGCAATTTTTTTTTTTTTAACTATGCCAAAACAGCCATTTTTCCCCTCTTGCCTCACAAAAAGTGTAATAGGAGTCGATCAAAAAGTCCGTAACAACCTGCTCTATAAAAATATCACATGATTTGCCCCCTCAGGTGAATGCTGTAAAAAAAAAATTTTAAAACTATGCCAAAACAGCTATTTTTTTCACCTTGACTCACAAAAAGTGTAATACCAAGCAATCAAAAAGTCTTATGTACCCCAAAATGATACCAATGAAAACGTCATCTCATCCCGCAAAAAATGAGCCCCCACATAAGACAATCACTCAAAAAAATAAAAATCAATAGCTCCCGCAAACCAATCCATCAAAATCTGTTCTGCAAAATCCATATGGCGCTCGTTCTGTTCTGAGTCCTGCCATGTGCCCCCACAACAGTTTACCACCACATATGGGGTGTTGCCGTATTCAGGAGAAAATGGGGAACAACTTATGGGGTGCTTTTCTTCTGTTACCCCTTGTCAAAATGAAAAATTTTGGGCTAAAGCAACATTTTATTGGAAGAAATGAAACGTTTGATTTTCACAGCCAAGTGTTTCCAAATTCCGTAAAACGCTTAGGCGGTCAAAGTGGTCAGTACCCCCCTTAATATATTCTTTGAAGGGTGTAGTTTCCAAAATGGGGTCACTTTTTGAGGGTTTCCACTGTAGGGGTACGTCAGGGTCTCTCAATTACAAAATGGTGCCTAAAAGCCATTCTAGCAAAATCTGCCTCCAAGATTCGTATGGCGCTCCTTTCCTTCTGACCACTGCCACAAACCCATAGAGACGTTTACCACCACATATGGGGTATTTCTATAAACTGCAGAATCAGAGCAATGTATATTGAGGCTTAGTTTGCTGTTAACCCTTGCTGTGTTGCAAGAAAAAAATTATTAACATTATTAATCTACCAAAAAAGTGAATTTTTGGAATTTCACCCCCATTTTCCTTTAATTCTTGTGGAACACCTCAAGGGTTAACAAACTTTGCAACATCAGTTTTTTTTATAATTTGAGGGGTGTAGTTTCTAAAATGGGGTAATTTATGGGGGGTTTCCATTACATATGCCCCTCAAAATCACTTTATATCTGAATTGGTGCTTAAAAAAATGGTTTGGGAAATTTTGTTGAAAATTTGAAAAATGGCTTTTAAACTTCTATGCCTTCTAACATCCGAAAAAAGTAAAATGATATTTATAAAATGATGCCAACATAAAGTAGACATATGGGGAATGTAAAATAATAACTATTTTTGGAGGTATTACTATGTATTTTGAAAGTAGAAATATTGAAATTTGGAAATTTGTTAATTTTTAAAAGATTTTGCTAAATTTGGTAATTTTTTTTATAAATAAAAATGAAATATTTTGCCACAAATTTACTACTGTCATGAAGCACAATATGTGACAAGAAAACAATCTCAGAATGGCCTGGATAAGTAAAAGTGTTCCAAAGTTATTACCACATGAAGTGACACATGTCAGATTAGCAAAAAATGGCCTGGGCAGGAAGGTGAAAACAGGCCCGGGTTGAAAAGGGTAATAGTAAATCTTAAGGAGTATCAAAACATTTTACAGGTAAATGTAAGGGCAGCAGTCCATGACCGCAAGCTAAGGAAACGTTAGTTGAAGCAACAACAAAAGAATGTTTAAATGTTTGGAATGACAAAGTATGACTAACAACCTTAACATTATTGAGATCAGTGTTAGACTGGGATGTCTAGAGCCCATCAGTAAAATTTATTTTGGGGGCCCACCATATGGATGTCTAGAGCCAGATAATTTAATATGGAGGTCCTTGCAGCAACTTTAAGAAGGTAGGTCCTGGGGAAAAGAGGACACTGGCAGCTTTCCTATATACCTAGAAGTCATCTCAGCTCTGATCGTGTTTATAATAATAAACTGGAGAGTTTCTTTAATAATCTTTCAAGTTTTTTTATATGAACATAGGCTGGTTGAGGTGCTGTACACTGAATATATGTGTATAGTGCAGTAAGTCTACTGTGTTATGTGCAACTTGTGCAGGGGGTGGGAGACTAGGGGCCCACCTTGCCCAGGGGCCTACTGGGGGATTCACCTGTACCCCGGTGGGCCAGTCCGAGCCTGATTTAGATGTTGCATTATAACCTGAAGAGGGCTCTGCATGCAAGGCATCCTGGGAATCAGGGGCAGACATACCGGCTGCACAGGGGCCCAGGGCCGGCGGGGGGGGCCCTTCTTACTTGGCTGGCAGCAGGGGGAGATGAGCGCTTCCATTGTGGAAGTGCTCATCTCTATATTCTTCTGTATCGCCATCCTCAGGACAGCGATACAGATAGATGTAATGTGGGGCAGGAGAGGGAGAGGCGTCTCCCCTGCCCCTTCCTCTGATAGGCTACAGGCACTGAGCCGTACAGCGTGGGACACAGGCCGGAAGAGGCCTGCATCGCATCGCTGAAAGAGGCAAGGAGGTAAGTATAAGTGTTTATTTTTTTTCATTTACGCTTTACTAAGGGCCCTTTCTGGCACTATGGAGAAGGAGCACTATGGGGGAGACCTACTATATATACTAACACACGTGGGGGGGCACTATGGGGGGACTTACCATATATACTGGCATACGTGGAGGGGCAATATCATATGTACTGGCACACATAGGAGCACAATCATATATACTGGCACACGTGGGGGCACAATAGTATATACTGGCACATGTGGGGGGCACTATGGAGGGGGGTGAGCACTATGGGGGCACTATCTTGCATACTGGCACACATGGGGGGCACTATGGAGAAGGAAGAGAAAGGAGCACTATGGGGGCATCTACTGGGGCCCTATCTTATATATTGGCACACATGGGGGGCTCAACTGGGGGCACTAACAGGGTTTTTTGGGAACACAGTAGGGGGCATTGGCATACATTATGAGGGCATTGTGGGGACATTGGCCCTACTGGGGTCACTAATTATTTCTATTGGGACTTTGTGGAGCACTATTACTGTAGGAGGCACCCTGTCATGGTATCAGCTTAGCACAGTTATTTTTGGGGAACATTTTGGTTACACTTTAGTGTCAGGGACACTGTTTCCTGAGCGCAGTTATTTTTTTGGGGACATTAGGTTTGCACTATTAGTGTCGGGCGCTATTTCCTGCGTGCAGTTATTTTTTAGAGCACTGTGTGCCAATAATTACTGAAGGCGGTAGTATCTTTGTGCAACTCAGTATTTGCAGTATAGTTTTGGGGAGCACAGTGTCTCAGTATTGGGGGTAGCAGGATGGTGTGTTCAAGAAGGTGGGAAAATGATGGAAAAGTAGGAAACTAAGATGTGTGTCAAACTCTACAGAGAGAAGAGATGGCTGAAAGAAATCATCATGGCGGCCTGGTCTGAAAGGAGAAGATGAGGACAGAGAACGTCTACATCAAAGTAGACGTCACTGGATGTAAGAGGTATGAGGTGCTGTATTAGGCTACATTCACATCAGAGTTAGTGATTCTGGCAGGCTGGTCCAGCAGAGAACAGCCTGCCGGAATGCACCTGCTCCGGCACTGCTGGATGCAGAATGCTCAGTGGCCCCATTAACTATAATGGGGTCCGGCAGAGATCCTGCCACAATCTGGAAATTCCATGCATTCTCTGCCGGATCAGGTGTGAAAGTAGCCTTACCCAGTATGTTTTGTATTGCTCTGTGTAATGTGAGCAAACCATAGGTTAGGTTGAGAATTGGGGCCGGAGGCGCTGGGGGGCCAGGCACATTCTTTGCACAGGGGCCCTCTGCTGTCTGTGTCTGCCCCTGCTAGGAATATTGATGAACGGAAACAAAGTCGCAGGGAGGAATGGTCCAAAATTCCTTTTCAACATTGTGCAAATTTTTTATGCAGATTCAAGAAAATGTTCTTGCTGCTAAGGAGGATCCACAGGTTATTAAATTCAAGGGCTTTCTTACTTTTTCACTTTATTGAATGATAAATTTGGCACACCTTTATAGTGCCTAGTCAAAGGGGGGATCGTATTAAGTGGTATGCTGGATAACTGTTTTTTTGTGCAAGATCCAGTTGTATGCCAAAATCTGCAACTGTTGTGCCAACTTCACTACTTTTACAAAAAGTGAGCAAAGCGTAAACAGGAGAAATCTCTAGAAAACTTCTGCACGTTACAACTAAATTTTATACCAGCTTCCTTTCTGGTGTAGATTTCATTTTCTGACACACAGAACCCCAAATATGCACCAGAATTGTTACTACTTAATAATTCTGTTGCATTGTAGCCATTATGGTTTGTAAGTAAGACGGGGGCCTTTTCCACACTAAGGCATAGTCTTTTCCTTGTTGAATGCAGTGTAAAAATAGAAATATGGTGTACAGCAGGTATGCCAGTATTCTGTCTCAATTTGAGATGTAAAATAACTAGAGATGAGCGAATCCTAAAAGATTCGGGGATTCGGTATTCGGCCCGAATCCCACCGCGGGATTCGTGGATTCGGGCCGAATCACGAATCCCATTATAGTCTATGGGAGACCCGAATCTTTTTGCAGGGGCCAAAGGTTCTGCACAGTCAAGTTTGCCCCAACATGTGAAAACCTCAGAAAATGATGGAAACACCTTGGAAATGCATAGGAAACACCAGGGGCAGCATGTAGGGATACCTTTGAGGCTCCCTAAGGGCTCATTCAGACGTCCGTTTGGCGATGTCTGTGTTTTGCGGATCCGCAATTTGCGGATCCGCAAAACATGGACAGCGGCCCATGTGCAATCCGCAATTTGCGGAACGCACATGATAGAAATGCCTTTTCCTGTCCGTGGATCCGGACAAGAATAGGACATGTTCTATTTTTTTCCAGACCCACGGAACGGAAGTGCGGATGCGGACGGCACACAGTGTACTGTCCGCATCTTTTGCGGCCCCATTGACTGTGAATGGGTCCGCACCTGGTCCGAACCCGGTCCACAAATTGCGGATCGGATGCGGACGATTTTTGCGGACATGTGAATGAGGCCTGAGGCTGATGCTGCAGGTCCCTACCTTATGTAAATTTAGGTCACATGTCACTGCCAGCCAATCACTGCTGGGGAGGTATAGGGGCTGTTACATCACAGCAGGCGTTCCCACAGGCTTCCCTTTGATGCTGATTGGCTGAAAAAAACGGACATTTCAAATTGGCAGTGACTCACGAATCTTCACGAATCTGCGCTGCCTCGGGATGCCGAGCCGAGCCGAGCCGAAGCGGGCAAGATTCGTGCGAATCCCGAATCTTGCTGCCCCGGCTCGCTCATCACTAAAAATAACCCTTTAGTACATCTCATTGAATAACCACACAACACCAACCTTGTAAATCTATTAAAATAAAGTCATTTGAAATAAAAAACAAACACTTGATTTAAATCCTCCTTCTTCTATGCACCCTTGCTTTTCCTCCTTCTTTTCCCCACTTCAACATCCACCCTTTTTCCTCCACTTCCCATTTTTTATTCTTTATTTATTTCCCCTCTTTTTCCATCTTTCCATCTATATCTTCTTCACAGTTCACTTGTTGCATCTCTTTATTTTTCTTCTCTTTTTCATGATCATTTCTGAATTCTTCCTCATGTTCCTCATCCTCTTTAGCCTGATCACCTCCTTTCCTGTTTCATCTATCCTGGCCCTTCTACTCCAGTCAATATTTTTTTTCTTCATCCTGTATTTCTCTCCTTTCTCATTTTTAATTCCCTTCCTGCTTTTCCTCCTTTCCTTCTTCCTCTTATTTGCTGCTCCTTCTTCCCTTGCTCATTTTACCTTTCTCTTTTCACTATCCTAATGCCTTTGACATCTTGCCTTGCCCTTGTTCCCCTTTACTCTTCCTGAGTCCTTACCAATTCATTTTTCATTGCTGCATGCTTCTTCTTACTGTGTTCCTCTCCATTCCTCTTTGTTCTCTCCTTGCTCCTTCCCATTTGTTTCATCTTGTATTTTTCTGTTCCTTATTCCCTTGCTCCTTCTCCTCCTATTCTCCCTCACCAGGTCCATTTCTTTCTTGATTCATCTTCCCTTGTTCTCCCTTCTTCATTTGTTCTTTCCCATACTGCATTTCTTCTTTCATGTCCCTGTTCTTTCTTTTCCTGTCCCTGTTTCTTCTCACATTTTTGTTCCTTTTTTCTCTTTTTATCACATACCATGTAAAATGATTCTATAGGAAAGTTTTGCTCTATGTTTCCTTCCTTTGAATCAACTCTTCTATCCTCCAAATGCTTGTTGTTGTAATGCATGTCAGATACTTCAACGTGAAGATATACTGTAGTCTGTAAACACTCTGGCTAATAGATAGGGCTCCTGAATGGACAACTCAAATCTTTTACCTCAGAATTCTCTAAAAATATACAACCACTTTATGAAGAAAGAAAACTGAAAAATGCAGACATTAGTGTGGCCTTAAGGGAGAAAATGAGCAATAAACTCATTGCGGAAAATGTGCTTCATTGTAGCATTGAAATAATCTCACATGTACAGAATGCATACAGCAGCCACCAAAAAGCCAACTAATGGTGTAATTTATGCAGCTGTCTGTCAGCACTAATGTGGCTTTTCTGATGGTGGATATAGCTTGTGAATTTGCATTGCACAGCTCCAATGGCTTATTCATGCCGCTATTCAGACTTCTAGTTCTTTTTATGTATCAATAAGTGGATACATTTAGAGCAAAATCTATTTTGCAAAGAGCAATTCTGGAGCAGAATGTAATTTACACCAGAGACTGTGACTATTAATTAGGGATGAGCGAACTTTTGAAAAGTTTGGTTCGGCAAACTTTCGTGAAGTTCGGATTCGTACGAACCGAACCTAAAACGAACCTTGCTATAACGGCTGAATAATTGCAGCTACAATAGTGGGAGTCTGATAGGGTATAGTTTCGTTTAGTTGCAGTTGCTATTACAATGAAAAAAGTTGAAAAAATCAAAGTGCAAAAATAGTCGTCGACAGCCAGGTCGACAACATTTGACAGCATTGAAGATGTCTGCTGGAGCAGTCCATGTCATGCCAGAGCACCAAAAACACACGGTAGATCGTGGCACCAGCCCAAGAATAGGCTGCATTGAAGTCGATGCGGTCTCAGTGACATCACAGGTCAGAAGACAGACAGGCATACCATTTAATTAGACCTTGTGCACCCCAGAACAGGTACACATTAGCCAAGGTGTAAGTGATTACACGGGACATAGGACACAAAGTGCAAGTTGGCAACACCGGCAGCATTGCCTTGGACCCAGTAGGGTGGAAAACAGACATTTGACAGTGGAACCAACAGCAGTAATAGTACTGTATTGGACCCACTATGGTTGAGAACAGACAATTGACGGAGGAGGAGGAGGCAGCAGCACTTGATAGTACCCAGGCCAGTACGGTTAAGAACAGACAATTGACGGAGGAGGAGGCAGCAGCACTTAATTGCACCCAGGCCAGAATGGTTGAGAACAGACAATTGACGGAGGAGTAGGCGGCAGCACTTGATAGCACCCAGGCCAGTATGGTTGAGAACAGACAATTGACGGAGGAGGAGGAGGCAGCAGCACTTGATAGCACCCAGGCCAGTATGGTTGAGAACAGACAATTGACGGAGGAGGAGGAGGCAGCAGCACTTGATAGCACCCAGGCCAGTATGGTTGAGAACAGACAATTGACGGAGGAGGAGGCAGCAGCACTTGATAGCACCCAGGCCGGTATGGATGAGAACAGACAATTGACGGAGGAGGAGGAGGCAGCAGCCCTTGATAGCACCCAGGCCAGTATGGTTGAGAACAGACAATTGATGGAGGAGGAGGAGGCAGCAGCACTTGATAGCACCCAGGCCAGTATGGTTGAGAACAGACAATTGACGGAGGAGGAGGAGGCAGCAGCACTTGATAGCACCCAGGCCAGTATGGGTGAGAACAGACAATTGACGGAGGAGGAGGAGGCAGCAGCACTTGATAGCACCCAGGCCAGTATGGTTGAGAACAGACAATTGACGGAGGAGGAGGAGGAGGCAGCAGCACTTGATAGCACCCAGGCCAGTATGTTTGAGAACAGACAATTGACGGAGGAGGAGGAGGCAGCACTTGATAGCACCGAGGCCAGTATGGTTGAGAACAGACAATTGATGGAGGAGGAGGAGGCAGCAGCACTTAATAGCACCCTGGCCAGTATGGTTGAGAAGAGACAAGTTGAGGAGGCAGCTTCAGCAGCTCTTGATTGCACCCATTATGTTTCCAAATAGACAATTGACGGTGGGTGCATTAGTAGGAGCAGTATTCTTTTGGACCCAGAAGGGCCTAGTACAGAGAACTGAAGCTGGAAGCTAAGAATATGCACACTTGTAAAAATCAGTTTTTATACATGACAAAATGTTGATGTAGAGTTCAGCACAGGACAGTCAACGTTAAAAAAAAACCCTCTAACATTACAGCTAGTCTAGTAGGATATGGATACGGTTAAATAGACAGACAACCTCACCCACAGAATCCATGAGGTGAAGAAAGGACATTTAAAAAGGCACAGATTCAAGAAGGCTTTACGCCAGTTCCATTATCCAAAAATATGTGTCCAATTTTCATGAAATGGACACCTCACTGGCACTCGCTTTACAAATTGATGCAACTACTCTGGTGTCAAACCTGTTGAATCTGGGCCTATGGCTGTTGGCGAGACATATATATATATATCTTTGTTACACCAGTTTGATTTTCTAACCGAGTGCAGCGCCCAACCCAATGGATGTATGCTTTTGTGTTTTTTTAGTGCTGTCACCAGCTGGCTTAAAGGGAACCTGTCATCTCGGAACCCCCCTGAACTAGAGTAAGCGTTGTATAGTGTAAGTAATACTGAATCCGAATATGTAAGCTTTATCTTCATACTCACTTCCATTTTGACGCTGTGCTCCCACAAACCTGCAGTAAAATGCACTCAGTGGGCTCTTCTTTGAGTCCTCTCCATTATGTGAGTGAGCACCGGAGTCCACTGAGTGCATTTTACTGCAGGTTTGTGAGAGCACAGCGTCGGAATGGAAGTGAGTATGAAAATAAAACTTACATGTTTGTATTCAACATCACTTACACTATACAACACTTACTCTAGTTCAGGGGGTGTTTCGGAGATGATAGGTTCCCTTTAAAGGATAAGTCCGGGCAATTTATAAGTTTCTGGTTCAAGTAAGGGCACAGAAAGTTATTAATTGCCTGGACTTATCTTTTAAAGTGGGTAGGGGAAAAACCCCTGATGGGGTATGGGAGTGACCTTCCCGCCCTCTCTTTGGTCACTCCCAAAAAACCTCACCCTATGGGTACCTTCACATGTGGCTGTGGGTCTGCTGAGTAAAATCCACGGGGGATTTTTATACCATTCACCAAACGGCGTTCAGTACTATGGTGCCGTCTGGACTGAACTGGGTATTTGCGTCTGGCCCCATAGTACTGAAGGTGGCATAAAATCAGCCAACGATGCGCTGTGGATTTTAGGCAGCAGAGAACCCCAAAAAAGCATCCCATTGTAAAGGCACCCGTAAATAAGGCAAATTAACCTGCCTTTCACCAACTGTTTGTTGCTGTAACTAACTGTGGAGGTTTTTTATATCACAGTTGAAGGACAGCAGCCTCCGTGATATATACCCCATAGACAGCCTTATTCCACGCGTGACTGCATGAGAGGCATGAAATCATACTCTCATGATATCAACAAAATACCTCAAGAACAGTTAGTACCCGCTCACAAAACGGTGAGTAGTGCTCCTTGGCACGGGTGCCAGGGATAGAACCCCATGGCTATAGTTCACAAAAGGTGAAATCCCCACATTGTGAAGCATAGTCGTGGGGATTATTTTAGGGATGGTACTGTTCTTGGGGTATGGGTTGGACGGTGCACCGGTGTGAGGCATTAAGCTGGTGTGGAGATGTTAAATGGCCAACACACCATGGTCATTAAATTTGGAGATGGGGTTCTGTTTATTCAAATGTAATCGAATTAAGTAGGGAATTTTTAAGGTGATTTTGTTTAATTTGGGGTCTAAGGGGGGAACATTACTTAATAAGTTAAATTATGGATTTTTACGTTGGGCACATATTTAGGATATTAAGGTCAGTTTCTTGGACACACGGATTGCCATGCAAGATGGGTGACTGATGACTTAGTCATTCACATCAGGCAGGGGGGTGGTATATTCCGATGTAATCCAGGCACGATTCATCTTTAGAAAAGTCAGCATCTCAACACTGTGGCAAGAGAGCCTCGTTCTTTGCGGTGTTACGATGTTACCCGCCACACTGAACACCCTCTCTGACGCAACACTACTGGCTGGGCAGGACAGCAGAGCCAAAGAAAACTCTGCAAGTTGAGGCCAAATGTCCAGTTTCTCTGCCCAGTACTGCACGGGGTCGGTGACACTTTGGGGCAGGGTACAATCCAGGTAGGCAGTGACCTGGTGGGTGAGCTCATGCTGGTCCACGCCATGAGTCCGGTGCTGTGTCCCCTCTTCAGCAGCTGGCTGCATGAAATCGCTCATCAGCGATTGGAGGCTGTAGCGACTTCTCACGCCTCCACTAGTGGTGGTGGTAGTGGAGCGCGCTGGTTCCCCCCGAGAGGATGCTGTCTGGGAACCTGGCTGGTCTCGCTGGTAAGTTGAGACCAACTGACTGGTGAGTAGGTCCCGGTAGTACACCAGTTTTGCCTCCCTCTCTGATGGCGGAAAAAATTCAGCCATTTTGCGGCGGAAGCGAGGGTCTACCAGGGTGGCCAGCCAGTATTGGTCCCTCTGGTGGATGTCCACAATCTGACTGTCATTCCTGAGACACTCCCGCAGGCACCTTGCCATCTGCACCAAGATCAATGAGCGCCTCTCCTCTCCACTGTCCTCGGTATAGTTCCAGGGTCTGCTGGGGTCTTCCTCCTCTTCCTCTACCACCTCATCCTCCATCTCCTCCTGTGATTGAGAGGCAGAGAAGCCAGGTGGCGGTGTGTGGAATGGCTGGGTGTAGACATCTTCCTCCTCCTCACCCTCCATCTGTACTTCATCCATCTCTGGGCTCAAGGCGATGTTCAGCCTTGGAGTGGTGGCCTGGGAATTCTCGCTGATGATGGTTTTCAGCGCACTTTCCAGAACATGGATGAGTGGGATGATGTCATTGATCCCATAGTCATGCCTGCTCACAAACAGAGTCCCGTCCTCAAAAGGGATCAACAATTGGCAGACTTCACACATCATCTGTCAGTGTGTGACTTGGAAGTCGCAGTGTGGCGTGAAGCTGCCTGATTGCCCCATGAGGTAGTCTGTAACGGCTAACTTTTGCTCGTACAGGCGGTCCAGCATATGGAGGGCAGAATTCCAGCGTGTTGGCACGTCGCAGATTAGCCGATGTTGGGGCAGACTGCGCTGTCTCTGGATCCTGAGCAGGGTGTTCCTTGCAGTGTAGGAGTGGCTGAAGTGTTTGCACACTCTGCGTGACATCCTCATAAGGTCTTGTAGTGCAGGAAATGATCGAAGAAACCTGTGCACTATGAGGTTTATCACATGTGCCATACAAGGTGTATGACTCAGCCCTCCCTGCTGCACTGCAGAGACAAAGTTCCTCCCATTGTCTGCTACCACACTTCCCACCGTTAGTTGACATGGGGTCAGCCATTGATCTATCTCCTCCCTGATGGTCCGGAGGAGCTCCTGCCCACTGTGGCTCCGTTCACCCAGGCTCACCAAATGGAGGACAGCCTGAGAGCGCCGGGCCTGACATCGGTGGTAAGACACCGGGGCAGGTTGGACTGCAGTCAAAGCGGCGGATGGTTCCAAGGTGTTGGAGGCAAAACTTGTGCTTCCCGCTGCTGGCCCCCTAAAGCACCGTGGAGGTGACAGTGGCAAGAATGGGCCAACTTCCTGATGGTCTTCTGGGAGGATGTTGAACCAATGGGCAGTAACAGACATGTACTGCCCTTGGCCATAATTTGAGGACCAGACATCAGCACTCAGGTGCACGGTCTTGGAAATCGAGAGTCCCAATCAGTCGCCAACCTTTTTCTGCACATAACTGTGCAGTGATGGGACAGCTTTGCCAGAGATGTAGTGGCGGCTGGGCACTCACCATCTGGGGTGCGCACACGCCATGAAATCCCTGAAAGGCTGGGAGTCCACAAGGTTGAAGGGCAGGGACTGAAGCACCAGCAGCTTAACCAGGTGTCCGGTCAGTTTCTGGGCCATGGGATGGCTGCTGGAATACACCTGATGTCTGCCCATGGACTCAGTCACGGATTGCTGCCTCATTAGCGGTGTAGATGGCAGTGACACTGTGCTGGTGCTGGCACCTGAGGCTGACGAGCCCTGAGTTCCACTGAGAGGATGCTGCATGATGGGATCTGCAGTGTATGGTGCATCCTGACAGGAGGTGGTATTGGGGTCACGGTTCTTCCAGGCCTGTTGGTGTTGCCTTTCCATATACTTTCGCATCGATGTTGTCCCGATATTATCACCCCTACCACGACTGACCCTCTCATTGCACAGCAGGCACAAAGCGATGTGCTTATCTTTCCCCAGGCGGAAGAACTGCCAGACAACAGAGGACCGTGGTTTGCTGACAGCCACGGGGGGTCTTGCTGGCTGTTGACTGCCACTGCTGCCTGAGGGTGCCCTCTCAGGACCAAGGCTTTGAGGGGTGATCTCTGCCTGGTAGCTTCTCTTCTACCCCTCCCTCTTGTGCCTCGTTTCCTTGCAACAGTGGGATGTTGCTGCGTCGATGGCACCTCTATTTCCTCCCCTGATGATGAGGATGATGATGCTTGAGGGCGCCACGTCCGATCAGCGACATCATCATCAAACTCTGCACCACTGCTACTTTCCTCCGGTGGCTGGGACAGGATATCAGGTGTGGCACTGGATGCCCCTCCCTGGCTCTGTTGACTGCTTACAGCCAACACCTGCTCTGGAGTCTCAGTACATTCCCCCCGCTGACTTTGGTGGACTTCCTCCTCCTCATCACTAAAAAGTGGTAGACACTCCAAGGGCAGATCAAGATTTGCCAAGAGTTCCCTGGCAGAAGGTGCCCCAAAGGTGAGTGGCATTCTAATAACAGGGGACGGGGCAGAGGACTCTCGCTGACCGTCCCATGTAAGGGTGGTGTCGGATGATCCAGCCGATGCTTGACTCCTCGTTTGGGAGCTTTGGGCGGTGGAACTGGAGGATTGAGTAAGCCAATCTAGAACCGCTGGCTGTGTGGTTCTTACATGACCAGTGGGCGTCAGGGGTAGCTGCACCCTGCTGCCATGCCTGTTACCCCGGCTGCCACCGGGCCTGGTACTGCCACTCAGGGGCGTAGCTAAAGGCTCATAGGCCCTGGTGCCAGAGTTCAGCTTGGGCCCCCCTTCCCTCAGTGCTTTGTGGCCAGGGGCAGGAAAGCACATAGCCTTCATGCTGCCTAAGACAAACATTGAAATGACACCTGTCCCATGCCAAATTCTTGACCTAACCTCTTCCCTCCAGCCAGAGGTGTAACTTGACCAGCATGCACTTTCCATAATACCAGTCTTCTTATGTGGCAGAAGAGCCTTTGGGCCCCCTCAGGCTCCTGGGCCCGGTAGCGACTGCTACCTCTGCACCCCCTATAGCTACGCCCCTGCTGCCACTTCTCCTACCCTCACCGCCTGCTGTTGCACTCCTTGCCTGGGAAGTGCTGGAAGTAGGACGCTTGGACATATTTTTATTTGGGTGGGGGAAAATGAAATGATGTATTTTTTTTATACTTTTTTAAACTTTATTTATTTTTTATAACCTTTTTAATTTTTTTTTAACTTTTTTTATAACTTTATTTAACTTTTTTTTAAAAAAAACTTTTTTTATAACTTTTTTTTTTACTTTTTTTTAACTTTGTTTGTTGTGGCTAAACGGGGTTGATGGCACCCAGCAGAGCAGCAACGTGTAGCGTGTACTATCGGTCACGGGACAGGAATGCTACCTGTCCTGACTCTTTTCTCACTTTTCTCTCCCTATTTCTTTTTTTATCTCCCTATCTCTCCCTAGATCTCACAATTTCTTTATTTAGATGCCTATCTCTCCCTATCTCTACCTATCTCTTTATTTCTCAGCCTCTTTCCCTATCTATCACCTTATCTTCTATATCTAGTGAGGGCCAAAAGGGGGCGAAGCTACTGCAGGCCCGACATGACAGGGTTTGTAGGAGAGAGCAGGAAAGGAAGGGTTAATAGTTTGAAATAAAGGGAGTTAACGATGTGGGGATAAGGATTGGGTCAAGTAGGGTCACATGGCCCTGGGAGGAGTTAGTAGGATAGGGGTATGTGATATCCGGTCAAAGGGTCAGTTAGTCATCTGGAGCAGGACCTGGGAACGGATGTACCTGTTGCTCGCAGTGATGGCGTCCAGGGATCTTCTTTCTTCTATGCGGGAAGCAGCAGCTCAGCATGGGGTGGAATGGCTACAGGAGCAGCTTCACCTGGCATTAGGTGAGGAACAGGTTACTCGGCAGGTTCCTACTCGGGCACCCCCTTCCCGCCGCCGTCGACCACCAGAGCGCCTCAGCCCCGATGTTCCACGTCGGTCCCGTCGTGTCAGAAGCCCTAGCATGCGTCCTCCGGTCTCCTCTGGACGTGCACTGCATGGTTTCACCAGAGCCAGGACCGGGAGGATTCCTCACACAGGACGGGGGCTGGCTCCACGTGGTGCCCCTGGTTCCTCTGAGTCCTCTAACACCTGTTCCTCTGCAGGGCCTGCACCCCCCCCTCTATCCACATCCCCACCTGGACCAGGGTCAGCTGTGCCCTCTTCTCACCCTGTTCGGGGGGCAGCTCGTAATGCCTCCACTACTAGAGCCCGTAGGAGGGCAGCAGATACGGCAGACACAGCACGAGGAGTTCTGTCTCCTCCTCCTTCAGCTTCCACTGTACGGGAGGTGGCAATACCAGCACACACCACTAGAGGGCAGGAGGAACCACAACTTGCTGCCAGCATCCCTGTCTCTGCCTCTCCTGTGCAAAATGTAACGCAGGGGTCTATGGGAGACCGCCTTGCGGAGCGCCGCACGGTTGCCATGGAGATGACGTCCCCTGAAGATGATGCCACCAGTCTGGAAGAGGGAGAGCTGCGACCTTCACGTCCGCCATCCGGCCTGACGGCTGTTCAGGAACCTGTCCCGAGTCAGCCAGGTGAGTCCACTGCGGTGTCTCTTCCCCTTTCTCTGTCCTCATCTATTGTGTCTTTGTTGAATGTGTTAGGGTCCTCACTTGCGCCACACTTATCAGGGAGTTGGCGTGAGACTGGGGAGGCTTTTGCGCAATTTTTAGCCGGGATTTCTAATTTTAGGCCCCCTGTTCTCCAGCCCCAGATTTCGCCAGTGTCAGCATGGGTGGGTACTTCATCAGGTGAGGTGCTATCAGAACCGCTTAGAACAGGGGCTGCCATTGAAGTTAATGTTCCGGCGGTCCCTCCGGGTGTCGTTAGGGAGGTTCAGTCTACTTCGGAGCCGGTAGTGACCTCAAAAGGAATGAGTGACCCCTCGGTACGTATGGCAGACGCAGCCCATGGCGAAGTTTATGTTTGTTTTGACGGTCCGCTCGGAGCCCATTTAAAGCAGGAGGTGCGGGAAAAAATCTGGAGAGACGAGTATGTTGAAATATTTTCCCTGCTTCCCCTCGAAAAATTTAATTTGGACAGAGGAAAGCCGGATGAGAGTAAGAAAGAGGAGGAAGAAAGGCGGCGGTATCGTCTAATACCGCGCACTTTTTCCAATTGGCTTCAGGCATTTGCCATACTGGCCAGTGTTATTGGTGAGCGTGCCCCACAGAATTGCTCAGCCCTTTTTTGCTACATGGACTCGATAGGTGAAGCTCATCGGGTCTATGGAGGCATTGCCTGGCTCCGGTACGATGAGCAATTCAGGCAGCGCAAGGCAGTTCGCCCCTCTTTGCGGTGGGACCACAAGGATATTTCCTTGTGGATGCGTTTAATGGTGGCTGCGCGCCCTCCCGCACAGCCTTTTCGTTCAGGTGCCGGGGGTTCACCATCAGGGGCTGGGTCCCCGGCTAACCAGCGACCAGGTTGTTGCTGGCAGTTCAATGAGGGCCATTGCCGCTTCGGGGCCTCATGTCGTTTTAAGCACGAGTGTGCAACTTGCGGCGGAACACACGCTCAAGCTAAGTGTTTCCGGCGCAACGCAAAGCCCCGTCCCAGCGATTCTGCGGGTAAAAGGGATGACGCCAGTGAAACTCGAGGCGATGCTCCAGCTTCTAAGTGATTATCCAGACAGGGCCTCAGCTCGGTTTTTGGAGGAAGGTTTTCGTTTCGGTTTTAAAATCCCTTTTTTGCCAAATGCACCGGTTTTTCGTCCTCTGAACCTGAAGTCAGCCAGACAGCACCCTGACGTGGTGGCGGATAAGTTGGCCAAGGAGGTGACCTTGGGACGAATGCTGGGTCCATTTCGTGACCCGCCTTGGCCCCACTTGCGGGTCTCTCCTTTGGGAGTGGTGCCCAAAAAGGAACCAAATAAATTTCGACTGATCCATCATCTGTCCTACCCTGCGGGGTTTTCCGTCAATGACGGGATTGGACAGGAGTTGTGTTCAGTAGTGTATGTCTCTTTTGACAAGGCAGTAGATTGGGTACGTTGGTGCGGGGCGGGAGCCCTCATGGCTAAGACGGATATCGAGGCGGCCTTTCGTTTGTTACCAGTGCATCCTGATAGTTTTCACCTTTTGGGTTGCATGTGGGACGGCCGTTATTATGTCGATCGATGTTTGCCCATGGGTTGCTCCATTTCCTGTTCGTATTTTGAGGCGTTCAGCACTTTTCTCGAATGGGTAGTGCGAAGAGAGTCGGGTTTGCAGTCAGTGCTGCATTACTTGGATGATTTTCTTTGTATAGGCCCTGCTGCATCTCGGCAATGTTCTCTATTGCTTCATACAGTCGAACAGGTGGCGCACCATTTTGGGGTTCCTCTAGCTCCCGACAAGACCGTTGGTCCAGTGACGGTTCTTTCCTTTTTGGGTATTGAGTTGGATTCAGTTGCCATGGAATGTCGGTTACCACTAGACAAGTTGACAGAGTTGCGTAACCTCGTCCATGACATGTTACGGATGCCGAAGGTTCGCTTGCGACAACTTCAATCGTTGTTGGGCAAGTTAAACTTCGCATGTCGAATTATACCTATGGGGCGGGTTTTTTGTCGACGGTTAGCACTCGCTACGGCAGGGATCCGGAGCCCCTTACATTTCATACGCTTAAATGCTGATCATAAGGCAGATCTTCGGGTGTGGGCAAAGTTTTTCGATTCGTTTAACGGTCGGTCAGTGTGGTGGGCGGACTGGGCGGACAGTGTCGATTTAGAACTATGCACGGATGCTTCGGGGGCGCTTGGCTTTGGTGCCTATTTTCAGGGTCAGTGGATGGCTGGTGTTTGGCCATCGCAATGGCATGCTGCAGGCCTTACTCGTAATCTGACTCTGTTGGAACTGTTTCCAATAGTGGCGGCCTTGGAAGTTTGGGGATCGCAGTTTCGGAACAAGCGTGTTCGTTTTTGCTGTGATAACCTGTCGGTGGTACAAGCCATTAACAGTATTTCAGCATCTTCGCCCCCAGTAGTCAGTTTTTTGCGCCACCTGGTTTTGCGGGGGTTAGAGCTTAATGCATGGATGTGTGCTCGTCATGTTCCTGGAATTTCAAACTCCATTGCTGATTCCTTATCTCGATTACAGTGGGATCGTTTTCGCATGCTGGCACCGGAGGCGGTGCAGCAGGGAACTCCCTGCCCGGAACATCTTTGGAGTCTGGCATTCGGATCGCCTTTGCCTTGATGGGTCGTGCACTGAGTGATTCGACGAGGCGCTCTTATCAGACGGTTTGGAGAGAATGGTTGCTTTTCTGTGGTCGGTTGGGTCATAATGGGGTTAGTGGGGATTTAATCCCGTTGTTATTGTTTTTCATTGGTTCTGCTTACGAGGTGGGTTATTCAGGTGCCAGTATCTCAAAAAGGATAGCGGGTTTAGCCTACTGGTTTAAACTTCTAAATATTCCTGATATCACAAAGGAATTTGTAGTGATTCAAGCGTTAAAGGGCTATCGCAAGTCTGTGGCTTCTATGGATGGTCGTCGTCCGGTGTCTTTTGAGTTGTTAGTGGCCCTAATCTCGGATTTACAATATGTTTGTGTATCTGTTTACGAGCGCCTATTGTTTTCAGCGGCGTTTGTCCTTGCATTTTTTGGTGCATTTCGCATCAGCGAGCTGGTTAGTCGCACTTGTGTGTCTCATGATGGCCTACAACGGACGGATGTTTCTTGTCACACAGATCGAGTTTTGTGTTGGTTGCGAAGATCGAAAACTGATCAGCAGGGAAAGGGGCGTATGATTGAGCTCTTTGTAATTGCTGGCTCGGACGTCTGTCCTGTGCGATGTGTTCGGGAGTTTTTGGCAGTTCGGCCGGACCTCCATGGGGGTCCTTTGTTATTGCATGCCGACGGTAGGGCCCTTTCCCGTTTTCAATTTGTGGCAGTCTTTAAAAAGGTTATTTCTAGGCAAGGCCTGAATGTTAGAGAGTATGCTTCCCATTCATTCAGGATTGGGGCTGCCACAGAAGCAGCTCGATGGGGTTTGTCCGACGGGATTGTTCGCAGGATTGGTAGGTGGGAGTCTGGGAGATTCCGGTCCTATGTGCGTCTGTCTAGTTTGTAAAGTTTTTTGTTGTATATTCAGTTCCTGGATTTAATTTTCCCCCCTTTTTCTTTTTAGCCTCTGGAATTTGTCTTGTTTGGATCGTGGGCCACTCCTATGTCTACTGGGGGGCCTTGCGTGCGGATGTATGCCCGGATGGCAGGCAGCTCGGTTTTCCTAGGAGTGAGGTGAGCCTGCGTTGGATCGGAGTGCGTGGCTTGTTATGGAGTGGAGTGCTTCCAGAGTTGCATTTTTACTCCCGATTAGATAGGGCGCCTGATGTCTTAGTTTTGCATGCTGGGGGGAATGACCTTGGCGTTCGGTCTTCCAGGCAGCTCATACGAGATATTAAATTTGATATCCTGAGATTGTGGTCTTTATTCCCTGGTATTTTGTTGGTATGGTCGGAAATGGTGGCCCGTTTGCAGTGGAGGTATGTTCGTTCAGTGGAGAAACTGAACAGAGCTCGGGGTAGGGTTAATAAGGAAGTGTCACGTTTTGTTTCCCGCAATGGAGGGGTGGTGGTTCGCCACAGAGACCTCGAAGTGCCTGATCGAGCTATGATGAGATCTGATGGTGTACATCTGAATGAGGTGGGCATGGACATTTGGAACCTGGGGTTACAAGAAGGTATTGAGAAGGCTGTCAGGGTGTGGCGGGATTCGCAGGCACAAGGAGTCGTGTCTGCTCTTCTTGGCGAGGAGGAGGTCATGCATTGAACGGATTGAGGTGGTAGTTGGGGAACCATTGGAGAGATGGCGCCCCCCAACAACGAGTGGTGTAAGGGATCGGTTTCGGATACCGGAAGTTATCATCCCCGAGTCGGTGTGTTGCGACTGGGGATGTCAGGGCAACCATGACCTCCTCTCCTGACAACCTGTGTTTTAATATGTTCATGATGTTCATGAGGTTTATACTATGTTCTTTAATAAAGAGGCTGCTGTGGCCAACCTTTTCCATTGTCACACGGTGTCAAGACTGGTTATTTTACAGTTAGATAGATGCTCCCACTCTGCAATACCCTAGTCAAGTGAGGGCCAAAAGGGGGCGAAGCTACTGCAGGCCCGACATGACAGGGTTTGTAGGAGAGAGCAGGAAAGGAAGGGTTAATAGTTTGAAATAAAGGAAGTTAACAATGGGGATAAGGATTGGGTCAAGTAGGGTCACATGGCCCTGGGAGGAGTTAGTAGGATAGGGGTATGTGATATCCGGTCAAAGGGTCAGTTAGTCATCTGGAGCAGGACCTGGGAACGGCCCGCCCGCCCTCCCTCTTTTACATGGCTTGTGGGTGTGGGTCTTTTGTTTGTATTCGTGGAGCACTTTTGTCACGGCAGCTGGCGAGGAGGAGGTCATGCATTGAACGGATTGAGGTGGTAGTTGGGGAACCATTGGAGAGATGGCGCCCCCCAACAACGAGTGGTGTAAGGGATCGGTTTCGGATACCGGAAGTTATCATCCCCGAGTCGGTGTGTTGCGACTGGGGATGTCAGGGCAACCATGACCTCCTCTCCTGACAACCTGTGTTTTAATATGTTCATGATGTTCATGAGGTTTATACTATGTTCTTTAATAAAGAGGCTGCTGTGGCCAACCTTTTCCATTGTCACACGGTGTCAAGACTGGTTATTTTACAGTTAGATAGATGCTCCCACTCTGCAATACCCTAGTCAAGCTTTCTCTTCCTCTCTCCTGCTTCTCTCACTAACCCTTTCTATTCCTTCTCTATCTCTCCCTGTATCTATCTACTTGTTTGGCTATCTATCTATCTATATCTTTTCTCTATCTGATATGGAGCTCCTATCTCTCTGATGTCTGGCGACGCACTGACAAGATGTCGGCGCACTCAGGCACTTCAGGGGCTGTGGGGTGACGTCACACATCTTGTTTTTCACAGAAAACCAGGATACAAGGGATTATAGGAGTAATAATCCCTTGTATCCTGGTCTATTCTGCAAAAAAGTTTTGCGTCGCCGTTTTTTTTTAACCAGATTCGTTACGAACTTTTTCGGTGACGAACCGAACTTTTGGCAAAGTTCGTAACGAATCTGGTTCGTTACGGTTTGGTTCGCTCATCCCTACTATTAATGTTAAAAGCAGTAATGTCATATGGTAATGTGCAATGCCTTCCATATTTGTCATGAATAGAATATAATTCATGATGCCAGTAACTCACCTATTATTTCTGGTTAAAAAGAATTGGTTCCAGTAGAGTGTCTAAAGGCCATATTAGACAGGCAGATTATGCAGGCAATTGCCTGGTTGTCAGCGGAGACCGTTGTTATTATATGCAGCGATCTCCTCCACTGTATGGGGACGAGCGATCACTAGTGCCATCGCTCATCCCCATACTGAATCATTATTTACCCCTAGCAGATCGTGATTAGACATCACGATCTGCCACCAGCTAATAATGATTTTTAAACCTGTTGAAAGATTGGGATTGCCCGATGAACGAGCTTGTTCATCGGGTAATCAGCGACAGTATTACACTGCCAGATCATCAGCTGACTATCTGGCAGTCTAATACACCCTTAAGTCTCTGATAGTGATCTGCTGAGTCACTATATCTATGACTATGATGAATGATACTGCTGAGTCTGCTGATGGAGCCATTGTAGTTAAGCGTTTAACATATAAAACTTACAGTGTGAATGACATCGACACCGCTAGATTATACTTGAACTTTATATTCAAACCAGTGGCTCATCCAAATTTCACTAGGGAACAGGTGCTCACTCCAGACGGTACACCCAATCCGTTAAATAGAGTAAATGTTTATGTAGCTATATGAAGGGCACTCTAATTACTGGAAGATCATCGAGTACATATATATCTAATATAACAGCAATTTAATCAAATACCAAATTTTAATATACTTGTTAAAAACAATATTAAAAACACAAAAAGACAAATTTGTAATAAAAATAATAAGAATCACAGCTGATGCAACCTATGAAAAATGGTACTAAGAGTTCCAATTGGTTGTTGCTCCTAGAAACATCACCTATGATTCATTGCAATGGATTGTATCTGAAGAAGGTATATCCATACAACATCAAATGTCCACATAATTTATCGACCCGACATTGCTCCCAATATGTAATATGGGAACATAGTTAGTTGGATTAGTTGCTTTTTTTTGAAGAATTCCGCTATTTAAGTGGTCTCCAACTGTGGTATCCCACGTGACTCTGCCACAGTCAGACTCAGCATACACTTACCTTCCAGCGTGATCTACATTCACCCTGCTGCAGGAGCGGTAAAGTACAGACTTATACCAGTTTTAAAACTAAGTGATTGTGATTAAGCATGCTAATACTGGCGCCTGTAATTTGAACTATGTTTATAGTGGAAAATCACCAGCTTATTATTGAGCCAGTGATACACTAACATTATAAGTGACTATAACACGGAAGCCGGCACTATTTCTAACATTACTTACCTCCAGGGCCAGATTAAGGCTACCAGCAGTATGGAGCACAAAATTTGTGATGCGGCCCCCCCCTCGCCGCAACTTACGCGAGGCCCTCCAGAACAATGCAACAAAGTTCCGTTGAGGGTTATGTTTGAATCCAGTTTCAAGAATTTAAATGTAACCCTTGAACGGAAAGCCCAGTGAAGGGCTAATAGTGATCTGAATATAGCCTTTGAAAAAATATCAACGAGATGTTACCAGTTGATTGGGTGGAGGTCGCTGATACTGTCCAATCAGTTCTAACAGACTGAAAAGACGCACCCCAACTGGAAACAGCCAGTTGACTATTTATATAAAAATGACGTCATCACGTCCGTCTGCTCTGTTGCCCGCAGCTCCGGATAGGCTCTGGCCTATCCGGGGCTGCGGTGACCCGGGTCAGACGGATGCGACTATCTCACTGGCGGAAGTAGCCAGTGAGATAGGAGACAGCGGAGCACGGGAGCGTAAAGCTCCCGTGCTCCACTGTACCACCGGCAGCGGGAGGCGGCACCAGGGGCGCGGGGGGTAGGGTGGCCACCTGCTTCATCTTAAAAAGGAGGACATTCTCGACCACACCCACAACCTGCTAAACCACACCCCAACCTGCTAAACTACACCCACAATCTGCTAAACCACGCCCCTCGTCCAGTAAGTGCCTGGCAAAAGAAAAAAAAAAAAAAAGAGGAAAACCTTAAGCTGAGCTGTGCTGGGGCTGGAGTGCTTGTTTGCTCTGGAGCTGACACTCCACATACAATAAGACATGAGCCAGAGGGAGCACAGCGCTGGCAGCATCACCACAGTCATTTAAACACAAGGATGAGGAAACTTTTTTCCTCTTTTTGGTGATGTGCACACTGATGTGCAGGTGTATGGTATGTGTCCACTGCAGCCAGTTCTCAGCATTAGATCATTGATTGGCTGCAGCAGTAACATACCATATACCGGCAAGTCCTTGCTGAAGAAACAGGTGACACATATTTGGATGGACATTACATTCACCAGCACCAGACATACCAGATGATACAGCAGCACATACCTCTTACATCCAGTGACGTCTTCCTGATGTAGATCTTCTCTTTTCTCATCCTCTCTATTTGGCCCACACCGCCATGACACTTCTCTCAGCCCCATCTTCTCTCTGCCACAAAGACATCATAGATTACCCACTTTTACTTTTATCCTGCTGCTGCCTAAAATACTGCGCACACTGTGCTCCCCAATGTCCCCAAATACTATACCATGCCCCCGTGCCCCCATCAGACCTCACATCAGCCCACAGTGCCAGCATCAGACCTCAGATCAGCCCACAGTGCCCCCATCAGACCTCAGATCAGCCCGCTGTGCCTCCTTCAGACCTCAGATCAGCCCACAGTGCCTCCTTCAGACCTCAGATCAGCCCACTGTGCCCCCTTCAGACCAGCTCACTGTGCTTCCTTCAGACCTCAGATCAGCCCACAGTGCCTCCTTCAGACCTCAGATCAGCCCACAGTGCCTCCTTCAGACCTCACATCAGCCCACCGTGCCCCCACCAGACCTCACATCAGCCCACCGTGCCCCCATCAGACCTCACATCAGCCCACAGTGCCAGCATCAGACCTCAGATCAGCCCACAGTGCCCCCATCAGACCTCAGATCAGCCCGCTGTGCCTCCTTCAGACCTCAGATCAGCCCACAGTGCCTCCTTCAGACCTCAGATCAGCCCACTGTGTCCCCTTCAGACCTCAGATCAGCCCACTGTGCTTCCTTCAGACCTCACATCAGCCCACAGTGCCCCCTTCAGACCTCAGATCAGCCCGCTGTGCTTCCTTCAGACCTCACATCAGCCCAGTGTGCCCCCATCAGACCTCACATCAGCCCACAGTGCCCCCATCAGACATCAGATCAGCCCACTGTGCCCCCATCAGACCTCGCATCAGCCCACTGTGCCCCCTTCAGACCTCAGATCAGCCCACAGTGCCTCCTTCAGACCTCAGATCAGCCCACAGTGCCCCCTTCAGACCTCAGATCAGCCCACAGTGCCTCCTTCAGACCTCAGATCAGCCCACAGTGCCCCCATCAGACCTCAGATCAGCCCACAGTGCCCCTTTAGACCTCAGATCAGCCCACAGTGCCCCCTTCAGACCTCAGATCAGCCCACAGTGCCCCCATCAGACATCAGATCACCCTATAGTGCCCCCTTCAGACCTCAGATCACCCTATAGTGCCCTCATAGACATCACATCAGCCTATAGTGCCCCCATCAGACCTCAGATCAGCCCATAGTGCCCCCTCCAGACCTCAGATCACTCTATAGTGCCCCCTTCAGACCTCAGATCACCCTATAGTGCCCCCATCAGACATCAGATCAGCCCACAGTGCCCCCTTCAGACCTCAGATCAGCCCACAGTGCCCCCTTCAGACCTCAGATCAGCCCACAGTGCCCCCATCAGACATCAGATCAGCCCATAGTGCCCCCTTCAGACCACAGATCACCCTATAGTGCCCCCTTCAGACCTCAGATCACCCTATAGTGCCCCTTCAGACCTCAGATCACCCTATAGTGCCCCCTTCAGACCTCAGATCACCCTATAGTGCCCCCTTCAGACCTCAGATCAGCCTATAGTGCCCCCATAGACATCACATCAGCCTATAGTGCCCCATTCAGACCTCAGATCAGCCCACTGTGCCCCCATAAAAAAAAAGAAAAAAACTTACCTCTAGGCAGCTCAGGGTCCGGCGCTCTTCTGTCTTCACTGCCCGTCAGGTCAGAGTGCGCGCACTACGTCCTGATGCCGCACCAGTCAGGATAGTGCAGCGCAGGCAGCCGCTGACCACCAATGAAGAAGGGAGCGCAGGAGCTGAGCGGTGAGTACCAGGACCCAGCTCCTGGGCTCCAGCAATGAGCGCTTCCATCTGTATTGATGGAAGCGCTCATTGCTTCCTGAGCCTCAACTGTAAAAAAGGAGGACTTCTGGCGCGGGGCCCCCCTGAAATCATTGGAGCCGGGGCCTGGAGCAGTAGCTCCAAATGCTCCATTTATAATCTGACTCTTAGTACCATTTTTCATAGGTTGCATCAGCTGTGATTCTTATTATTTTTTATTAATTTGTCTTTTTGTGTCTTTTATATTGTTTTTAACAAGTATATTAAAATTTGGTATTTGATTAAATTGCTGTTATATTAGATATATATGTACTCAATGGTTTTCCAGTAATTAGAGTGCCCTTCATATAGCTACATAAACATATACTTGAACTTTGTTTACTATGGCAACAAGCATATGGTCACAGTCTCTCAGATAGGGAACAACCTTGTTGGTTACAAACAGTGCTGTGGCAGAGGGCTTGATGGTTACAAATTTATAAATGAGAGGCACAACACAGACTCACAGGGTACTTACAATAGGCTTAACAGGCAGTAGCCACTAGCTACAGGATAGTATTTCAGCTCAGGCATCAGTACATCTCATGACGTACATTAACAGTGCAGCTATTCCCAGGGCTCAGTACACACACAGCATGTGGTTACAGGGCTGGTTAAGTCACAATCTCTAGTTACTACTCACTCTGAATTTTCAGACTCAGGCCTACCATATTTGGCGTACCGCCCATATAGGCAGACCACGCCACTGCTATGGTGCCCGCGGCACAGGGGGGCCCGAAGCGCACGGGAGGCCCCGCTCCCTACTCTGCATCATTAAGATGCATCCCATCCCTGCGCTCCGGGCCTCTCCTGGCCCGCTCACCGCCGCAACTTTTACCCTAACGCGTCCTGAGAGCGCTCCTGTGTGCTCCCAGCTGGCCCCGCGTCCTCCCTTATGAGGCAAGAGGGAAAAGAAGAAGACCAAGGCCCAGCCCCCTCCAGAGTGGCGTCAGGACAAGTAACTGTAAGTTTTTATGTGTTTCATGTATGTATGTATGTGTGTATATGTATGTATGTATGTATGTGTGTGTATGTATGTGTGTGTATGTATGTATGTGTATGTATGTATGTGTGTGTATGTATGTGTATGTATGTATGTATGTGTGTGTGTGTGTGTGTATGTATGTATGTATGTATGTATGTGTGTGTATGTATGTATGTATGCATACCTCCCAACTTTTGAAAATTGCAAAGAGGGACAATGTGTGCGGCGCACATCACGGCAGTTTTTTTTCATACTAGGCCACGCCTCTAACTCCGCCCAAAAGCATAATTACTAGAGCCCCTGAGGCAATATTTTTCTTGCACTTCATTGTCCATATAAACATTAGCACATAAATCATCAGATTATAGATATTTTAAGGTCCAAATTGCACAAAATTATGAAGTTCTGGTCTAATTTATAGGTAGAAACCATACAGAAACTTTAGTAAGGAGCAATTTAGTACATTTATTAATGCACAGTTATGCATTAATCCTCCAGGTCAAAAAGAGGGACAATTTAAGGATAAAAGAGGGACGGAGGGACTTGGGTCAAAAAGAGGGACTGTCCCTCCAAAAGAGGGACACTTGGGAGGTATGATGTATATGTGTGTATGTATGTATGTATGTATGTGTGTGTATGTATGTGTGTGGGTATATGCATACACTGTACGTACTGTATATTGTACAGCGTGGCGCAGGGGTTATATTGTCCGGCATGGTGTAACCGCCATGCATTTGTTGTACAGTATATATTATAATCCCTGTACCATGCTATACAATGTACAGTATAATCCATACACCATACTGTATAATATACAGTATAATCCGTACACCATGCTATACAATTTACAGTATAATCCATACACCATACTGTATAATATACAGTATAATCCATACACCATACTGTATAATACACAGTATAATCCGTACACCATGCTGTATAATATACAGTATAATCCCTACACCATGCTGTATAGTATACAGTATAATCCCTACACCATACTGTATAATATACAGTATAATCCCTACACCTTGCTTTATAATATACAATATAATCCGTACACGATGCTGTATAGTATACAATATAATCTGTACACCATGCTGTATAGTATACAGTATAATCCGTACACCATGCTGTATAGTATACAGTATAATCCGTACACCATGCTGTATAGCATACAGTATAATCCCTACACCATGCTTTATAATATACAATATAATCCGTACACGATGCTGTATAGTATACAGTATAATCTGTACACCATGCTGTATAGTATACAGTATAATCCGTACACCATGCTGTATAGTATACAGTATAATCCATACACCATGCTGTATAGTATACAGTATAATCCGTACACCATGCCGTATAGTATACAGTATAATCCGTACACCATGCTGTATAGTATACAGTATAATCCCTACACCATGCTGTATAATATACAGTATAATCCGTACACCATGCTGTATAGTATACAGAGTATACAGTATAATCCATCCTTGTGGTTGCCCCCATTCAGTATAACGTCTCCTTAATTTAAAAAAATAAATAAATTAGTAGCTCATGTATACATTTCTTTATTGGCAAATGGGGGTGTGGCATGGGAGGAGCCAGGGTAGCATGTGGGATGGGCCTGGGTACTGGGCGGGGTTAGGGGCCCCATTCAGATTCTTGCTATGGGGCCCAATGATTTCTATGTACGCCCCTGCCTACCATGTAACAGTCCCCAGGCTGGAAATTTTCCAAAAACCACTGGTGTTATTTAGGTCAGTCTCCTCTCCAGGGGTAAGCGCTCACTCAAGTGGACTAGTCAGTCAAAGCAGCCTGGAGCATGGTTGTTAGGTATGATACCACAAGATTTACACACCTGGATTTGGAGATTTTCTGCCATTCTTCTCTGCAGATCCCCTCAAGCTCTATCAGGTTGGATGGGACCATGGTACACAGCCATTTTCGGGTCTGTCCAAAGATGGTCAATTATGTTCAAATTGGGACTCTGGCTGGGCCACTCATCAACATTCACAGAATTGTCCAAAGCCACTCCAGTGTTGTCTTGGCTGTGTGCTTAAAGGTATTGTCTAGTTGGAAGATGAATATTTGCCCAATCTGAAGTCCAGAGCACTCTGGATCAGATTTTAAATAAGAATATTTCTGTTCTTTGCCCCAATCAGCAAAAATTTAAACAATTCACAGATTCGTCCCAAGCCACTTCAGTGTTGTCTTGGCTGTGTGCTTAGGGTCTATGTCTTGTTGGAAGGTGAAGCTTCACCCAGTCTGAAGTCCAGAGAACTCTGGATCAGATTTTCATTAAACGGGTTATCCCATAACGAATGTAAAAAATGAAAATGAGATCTCATATAGTACATGACAATCTCTAACAAAGCTAGAACCAGCCCTGTACCTCACATGGATCCAGATATCTCTCCATTCATTGTTCTGCTAGATTTCTATCAAGCTCAAGAGGAGTGTCTTTTCTGCTGCAACTAAGGGGATGTATCAACTCTTTTGCAGCTCTTGCCCTATTACACCTGAGGCAGTAGAAGAATGAAACTGAGCATGTACAGCCATCTCAGTGAACTGGACACAGAAATAAGAAAAAAACAAACATCAGCTGGCGCTATACACATACATTTTATTGAATAGCTCAATGGCTAGGCTACATTTTTTATTACATGCAATTACAAAAGTATTCAGATCCAAGTGCTGGCTTGAAAACTGTAGATTTTTTTTGTTTAACAACCCCTTTAAGAATATTTCGCTATTTTGCTCCATTCAACTAACATTTCCAAAAATCTGTTTTCACTCTCTCATTATGGGGTATTGAGTGCAGATTGATGGGGAAAAACTTGATACTTTTTCATTTTAGCACAAGGCTACAAGTATAATGATAAAAGTCCCCTCTGAGTCTCTTTCTCCAGCAAACAATACAGTCTTCCCAAGTTATCAAAGGAGTGCAATTTTCTCTCATGTTCTACAATGCTCAACTGCAGGGTGTAGTCTCAACAGTGTGGCAAATGCCTGAAGCAATATAACCCAAAGCACATGCAGTGAAGTCTACAGCCATAAATGTGCATTACATTCACTGGCATTCTTGTCCATGCGCAGTCCCTATTAATGGTCCTCAACCTTCTGTAGCGATTCAATGCTTCTTTCTCCTTCAGGGGTTAGCTTTGAGCACAATTGCTTTTCTGGCAGCTTTTCACTCACAGGAATGGTGATTTTCCTGGATATGGATTCTCCTTCACTTCTATTACAGCTACATATACACAGGATGCTGCTCACACACTTATATCTGCTAGTCGGGCCTAAAACACTAGCAACAACCATACACAGCTTGTCTTTTGTGTACTCTGCAGCAACTTACTAACCAGAAGGGTGGGGCCAACCCACCATCTGGCAACTGTCATTAAAGTCTGCCATTTAACTATTCCCTTGCCATATATAGCCCTTTGAGATACATGTGCATAATAAAGCCACATTACCATTTGTAGTACTGAACCTTAGTGCCTTACTAGTTTTGAGCAGGGTCACTGCATGAGTACTTTGTGACATTTACAGTGCAGTGATGCAGTGGTACAGTTATTACCAGTGTATATGTGTTGGGGGGAAGCAGTGTGTACAAATTCTTTAGACCTTTGCAGCCTATGCCAACCACTGGAGCTGTTGTATTTAAACCTATCATATGTGATACTGTCTGCTGAGTAATGTAAGATACAGTCTCATGGAATCATGTTACCCCTTATTCCCAGTGCGTTTTCCTCAGGCATCTAGAGAATAACCTGGAAATTACTTGTATCATTGCAGTGTCTTCACTCTGCTTTTCCTGGGCTCCGTACACTGTTCTGTAACCATAATATGTAATAAATAAAGCTATGAATTATAAGGAGATGTCCGCCCACAGTCTTGGCAGATGTCTACATTCCAAAGACACAGCTCAGAATTCTAATTCTACATCATCTCATGGAACCTTGAAAATGAATAGTCTGATGTGAATGATGGGAAGTCTGTGTTTCCCTCGTGAGGTTGCAGGGATATTAGTGTTACTGTGGCATATTCATGCTGTGACATATGCTATATAAATCTGTCTCGTCTATGCTGCTCACTTGTAGAACAAGCAGACAGCTGGCATTCTGCACCTTCATCATGACCCCCTCCACCCAAAAAAAAATTAATAGTTTTTGGTCCAGCATACATTGTATTTTGCAAAGTTAGAATGCATTCAACTGTTTAAAACATCAAAAAATGTTAACAGTTTATGCAAATAAACTTTAGACTTTATGTACACTTTCCTTTATATCCATGGTGACATCACATTTTCGCATAGCCGTAGTATTGCACCAGTAAATCGCAAATCGGGATGCAACACAGAGTCCTGCTTCATTAGTCCTTGGATAGGAGGAGCAAAAGTCACATGTTTTTCTGTCATCTAATGCTTATACTTGCCAATAGAGATGAGAGATAAGCAGTGGCTTAGGAATGACAGCTCTCCTTTAGCACATGAGGCAGAATCACCTGCTCAAAAAGCAAAAACAAACTGGTCTAGAAATGTGACCAAGCCTGTACTCCTTTTCCCATGTTCAAGAAATTCAGTCATCTATGCTCAATACTCCTAACATGACGTGACAGAAGCTCCTGAAAAAAGGAAATACATAAAAAAGAAAACATTGTTTGCTTGAAAATTGACACATGAGATGTAGAGAAAGGTTAATGGACTAAGTAGGAGTCTAAATTTGAAGATATGACTACAACCACCAGTCAATCTGGAGATGATTTGTTTCTAATAAAAAAGGGATCATGAATCCTCATAATTCATCTTGTAGAACCTTTCAGAACTTTTATCAGGGAAAATTCATTCTATGGACTCCAACTGTAGTTAAAGACCAACACAAACTTATCAAACTAAGGATGTGTTGGAAATGGACTGACAACTGCAGAACCTTGGCTTCAATACTAGTAAAAATGTATGGTGGGGTAAACAACCTCCGGCACTCCAGCTGTTGTGAAACTACAGCTCCCAGCATGCACAATTGCTCTGCTTTTCTCAGAACTCCCATAGAAATGAATGGAGGATTTTGGGAAGTGCTGAAGGTTGCTGATTCCTGGTATATAGGATGTCTTGATACTGAAACAGAAAATTTTACCAAATTCCAAGACTGAATTCTGAAGATATTCATAAGAAGCAGAGAACATATCTTATCTTCTGCCAAGAACAGCCACTGCCCTACCTAAGTTTGAGAAAATGGAAACGAATCTTCTAAAAAGAAGGCAAGCTGTTCTAAAGCCATTTAAAGAGACTTAGTTTTCAACCATAGACATAGCTATAAAAGGTATGGAAGTAGCAGGCATACTTGTGACATCAGTATTATATGTGGCCCAGATTGGGGTCTCGTGTTTTGGTGCTCCAGAGCTTGAAGTTAGGCCACTTCTCTCACCTCTTGCCAAAAGGTATGCCTCCTCTATGTTGCTGGAGGTGCAGAGGGAGGCATACCTGCACCCCATTGCAGGGTTCCAGCTCCTTTGATTTCCTGCTGCCATGATCTGGTTGACGGGGTCATATGTGCCATTGTGGCCAGTTTTTGGTATGTATCCCCCATGCGTCACGCTACCCATTGCCGTGACGCATGGAGGACGCGTCACTGCTGCAGCCAGTTATTGGCTGTAGTGGCACTTGTGACTCTGTCAAAACTACCAGAGAGCGGCAGCAGGGGACCAAAAGAGGATGGAATTCCGAGACCAGGAGTAGGCAAGTATGCTTCCCTCTGCAAATCTAGCGATGTGGGGGGTCTGGCCGAAAGGTCCTCAAAGGTAGAAAACCCCTTTAATGCATATTATTAAGATTTTAAAAGGTGATTATAGAATGTTATGTGTTGTCACTCTCCACCCTGGCCAATAGATGAGGATACTCAACCGAAGCCTGCTCTGTATTAACTCTCTAAAAGGGTATATGAAAAAGTATTTTTGGAATTTTTAAACAAGACATCATCTTTCAGATGCATTTAGGTTTATTTAAGAGTATAACTTAGCTGGAAGTAGACCAATCCACTATTAAAGGGGTTATTGAGTTTAGAAAATCTATTTTCGAATACTCTGTTAAATAGAGGCGGCCCTCATCGATTAACCTTCTTCTCCTACATATTACAGCTGCTCATTAGGGATCCCAACATCAGGAACTGAAAAGCTCATCAAATATAGCTGTGTTTTGTTTTTTTTTAGATTTTTTTTTTGAACATGCAAGTCAGATTATTTGAAGAACATTGATGACTGAGGCCCACCACCCCTCTATTTCCAGGCCTCCCCAATAAACTTTAATTGCCTCTGTAAGTTACATTCACGTTTCAGAATCGTGGACACAGCTTGTAATAATGATCTAGGACTCAGATTGTTTATTTAATCACAGTTTTGATGTAAAATTCTTTGTCGCTAGAGTAATATTTTATTAATAGCGGCCTTTCTGCATGAAAACTAACAAGGCTTCACAGGCCCAACAGATTAAAAAATAATGGGTTTCACTTGGTATTGTTACATGGAATACGTCAAACTGTTTGGCGTTTGACGCCTCTGAACATGGTATAAGAGTCATTGGCTGCAAAGGTTGTCTCAGACTCTTTTTGCATAGACAATGTGCTGAGGTTCTTCTTAATGTGCCGTCTGTCTAGCAATATGCATCATGAAAACACATCGGACTTATTTTGTCACGTTTTTGAAGTCTCCCTTCAAAGAAACATGACTCCTGAGGGCAGACATCACCGTGCATCCGGAAGCTAATCAACGGTGCTGGCTGAATTGAAACTGAAATGCTTCTGATGACTCAAATGTTGGGGATCAGCTTTGCCTACTTTCAAATTGCTTTTGACAAATCTGACTACTGATTCCACTTTTTAACATTTGATGTTTGATATCAGCTGCTGCTGGTGGAAGTTGCTACAACCTTGAAAACTAAAATATGGTAAAATTGGCTGTCAGATGTAAATACACTGTGTAGCACGTAGCCCAAGCGGAAACTAACAGAATGGGGACCATGGAGTTAATTTTCAGTCTCTATGCAGATAATATAAGGAAATGAGAACCACCTTCATCATCCGACTTTTGCTGAATTGACAAGAATTGAGCTCAAAAGTCTCCCCACATGCTCAACCCAACCAATATGTAGACATGGTCTACTATGTCTGGCTAAGCAAACTAGAGAGTCATCCAGGGTCATCAACTCTACCGCTTGTGCTGTAATTTGACAGTAGCAGTTGGTTATTTTATGAAAATAAGTTAGTGGGTATTGTGACTTGACTATGATGTAGACATGGAGTTACATGGAGAAATCCTCTTTAACTCACCTGTAGTTTAGCAACTCAACAGTGAAAATACTTTGTTCTTATGGTGTACTGTAGGGCAACAACTGGTTTTGTGTATGAGTTGAGTAAAGATATGGTAACTGAGGCCAAAATGAAGCAAATCATAGATTCACAAACGCAATTTTTGGTGTCCAGTTTCTGAAACTTAGCTGCTTGAACCCTTTGTCTTTGGTCTACTCTACTTGCTCTTTAAAGGAGTTGTGTCACTTCAGCAACTTATCATGTAGAAAAAGTTAATATTAATAATGTATTGTTATTATCCATATCGCTTCCTCTGCTGGCTGGATTCATGTTTTCATCACATTATATGCTGCTCATTTCCATGGTTACAACCACCCTGCGATCCATCAGCAGTGGCCTTGCTCGCATACTATAGGAAAAAGGGCCATCCCCTCTGGTAGCCAGGACCGTGGGAGCTCACATAAACTGGTGCCTTTTAATATAGTGTGCAAGCACAGCCACCGCTGCTGGATTACATGGAAACGAGCAGTGTATAATGTGATTGAAAAATAAATCAGCTAGCAAGGGAGGCAATATGGATGATCTAAATACATTAGTAAGTGCCTTGTATTCATTTTTCTACATAATAAATACTATTTACTTAAGTTTTTACCTGGCAAGTGTTTGTTCACCTAAGTTCATCATCCTGTCCTATGTAACATAGTCTAGGATATGAGGCCCTAGTCCCAAGATTCTGTTATTACTTTTAATTCTTTATCTTTCTGGTCTGCTACCTGCTTCCCAATGTCTGTTCCTATATTACTTACTTGAGTTGTCTAACCTCATTTCTGCATATCACTTTTTGTATGTCCAACCTGTTGACTGATCTAGATCTTGTCTGACAACAAATGTACCGTATTACAACAGTTCTATCCATCACACAATCACGGTTCTTGTCTTCTGCCAATATTACTTAGTTTTCAGTTATAATTTATGCCAGTTTTCTGATACAAATTATAGTAAATGTATTATGGTGTGCTGGCCCTGCCCCCTTTTGCTAAGGTGCAACAACTTTTAAGAAAGTGGCAAGAGCAGCATAGAACCATGAAAAGTCGTAAAATCTTTTGGGCAAAATGCCTCTTGGTCTAATAAGTCAGATTTTGAATGTTTTTTTTATTTGAATAGCGGGGAAGGGGGGGGGGCAAAGTGGCTTTACAGTTCACACGTTAGAATTTTCCTTGTCACCACTGACATATTGCTACCTCCCCCACATTCCTTGTACAGCTCTGTGAAATATACTATTAGTATATTGTAATTTACATGTCTATTGTATTTTGACTCAATTAACTGAGCCCAGGCCGAGCATTAAAAAGATTCTATTATCCGCGAAACCGGTGAGCCGAAGGCAGATCCATTAGGGAGTATATGACTCCAGTCTGCACTGTTGCTTGTTAAAGAAACATGATATTCAATGCGATACATTGTGCCCATATAACGATATTTATTTTAAGGTTGACTTCCTCCAGAGAGCTTTAGGCTAAGACTCTCAGCAGTGATGCGAATGCTAATTTTCTCTTAAACGCTTGATTTGTATCTTACATAAAGAAAACAATGAGGTTATTTATTTTCTTAATTGTCTTTGAAATGATCATCCGGGAGTCTTCCCTGTCACTGGCTTTGTTACATTTGTTCTTAGTCTAAGCAGACAACAAAGAGTGGCCAAATGAATTATTACCATATTGTGTTTAACCGGTGGAATGTGGAGCCTCACTGTGGGGATAGCGGATCTTATTGATGCTGCGCGAGCACAGAAACCGAGCCACTAATGAGATGAACTCCGTTTCTAGCGTGCAAACCTTCTCCTAGCAACTGTACACGGCGCTCTTTAGAGTGTGTCATCAGTGCAAGCGGTAGAGAGTTTCTTCCTCTCCAATCTTTTCTTTGTTTCCAAAGCTTAAGGACATCAGAGAATGACTACAGAGGATGGACTGTAAGGAGCCAGCAGGGAGCAAAAGAAGCATCTTTAAAGGAAATAATGTACAATATCTTTTTATGTACTTCCAATCACTCAATCTAAGGCAATATTTTGCACAGTTCTCTGATTTGATCTGGTTCTGGTCATGCGTAGAGAAAATGTAAGAGGAAAGTTTGGGATTAAACAAATTTGTGGGGGAGTACAATAGTAACCAGGTTAGAAGAGGCATTCAAGAAAGGGGAGCTCCACAGGCATGACCAGCCCTGGGGAATGGGGGTGCATCTTGGGCAATTGACCTGATGCTCTAGACACACCCCCCCATCTCATAACTGATGCCCAAACTTATGGTAATGCAGCTATACTGGACCTAAATTTTTATGTCAACTGAAGAGGCCAGAACAGCATCACTGGATAACTTCATAGGATGAGGGAAAGATGAGTATTATACATTGTGTGCTCTGTATACTGGGGCAGAGAGCAGGGGCCACGGAGCATGAGGCACAGTATGGGGACAGAGAGCATGACGCAGTATAGGGGCATAGTATGGTGACACAGAGCATGAGGCACAGTTTGAGGACAGAGAGCATGAGACAGTATGGGGGGTACAGTATGGTGACCCAGAGCATGAGGCACGGTATGGGGACAAAGAGCATGAGGCACACTATAGGAGCAATATGGTGGCAGACTGTATGAGTCACATAATGGTAGCACAAGTGCATGAGGCATAGTATGGAGGCAAAGAGCATGAGGCATTTTATGGGGGCAGAGAACATCAGATACAGTATGGGTGCACAGAGTATAAATTAAAACGGTGTGTCCGATAGCTACTACACACTGTAAAAAAGGAACTGTGCTCAAACAAGTAAGACAATATATGACGTATATAGCACCCAGGCCAAATAATCAAACAGCAGCCCACAAAACAACTTATGCAGTACTCTATGATGATAATAATGTAACGATCTTACCCGTCCAGTGGTGACAGGGGTAATAGATCCTGCTTGGTACCGCAATACAGGCTGTTAGGACCAAAAAGGGGGGTTAAAGGCAATTGTTCAACAAGAATCTGCTATATAGTGGACAGATAGGGGCATGGGCACCAACCCTATTATAACCCTGATGGAATAGGGTGAGGGAACTAACACGTGCCCTGCCTATCTATACGGGGCAACCCATGATGGTTGGGGGCCCCGTCAGGATGCCTTTCCCTATGTCCCGGACCTAACCCTCAATATTAAAAAAAAAAAAAAAAAAAAAAAGATGGTGCCCACTCCCGACGTGGCACGTTTCTGTCAAAGGACTCGTCAGGGGAGTATGACTACTAAGTTACCAACAAGGTGCTAAATAGATAAAGGGATTAATCATGGGATATGGTTCACGTGGTGACACCAGCCCATTCAATCACACAGAGCCAGTGGGCAACTATGTCTATGTAGTAGGAGCCAGCCAAAAAGTAATGTCAATTCTACTGCTTAAGTTAACCCATAATAGGGGCAGATGACATTGATGGTGCTAGGTCTCCCAGACCCTCGGTGCGAGGTGATGAACCAAAGTTATGGAGCCAATATGTTACCTGTCTGAGGCAGCTTTAAATGGACGAAGTCCGCGCGCCTCCCGAGTGGACCCGCCCCTCCCGCCGCGTCACCAGGGCCGACCACGTGACGAGTCACATGATCGGAACCCAATCTCTGATGATGACGCGACGGGAGAAGGCGGATCAAACAGAATGGGGGAAGAAGCGCAGAGAATTCAACTACGCCCACTAACTGTGACGCTCCATCCCAGAGCGTCCATGGTAACGGCCATAATATGGCAAAGTATGAGGGGCATTCAGAGGCCGTGACTCACAAATATAACTGGTGATTAGCGACACAGACAATCAAGCAACCAATCATACAGGGTGGCCATACTAACAATCAAAAGATAAAACATCATGATGACTAGCAACCCATGAAGGCTAATATGACATATATTCCATCAATAGGGGGCCACCCAGGGGGAAAGGGATAGGTGATGGAAAAAATAATGAATCATCATTGATTGATGGTTCAAAATAATGAACCATCCCTCAAAAGTGGGGATGAAGGGAAGTCTCCCAAACGATGTACAGGGCAAGTGCAACTGTCTGCAGAGTGGTCTCTACAGGAAGCAACCAAATTGCAAACGCTCATTCAGTCCTGACGGGATAGTAGTTTTTAGATAATATATCCATCTAGCTTCACGCTGGAGTATGATTTGGTCCCAATTTCCACCACGTGCAGGGGGTTTGACCAAATCAATCCCCATAAAGACCACCTTGGCACGTCCATTATGTACTTGATGCACATGCCGGGACACAGGGGTATCCTTCTGTAATCGAATATCGTTGAG
Source organism: Rhinella marina (assembly GCA_900303285.1). NCBI lineage: Eukaryota > Metazoa > Chordata > Amphibia > Anura > Bufonidae > Rhinella > Rhinella marina. The sequence goes on along the minus strand of ONZH01019761.1, from coordinate 64,488 downwards.
ATGTTCTCCTACCCTTCTCCTTAGCTCCCTAATCGTCTTCCCGATATATTCAAGACCACACTCACATATTATCCTGTAGATCACACCACGTGACCTACAGTTAATAAAATGTCGAATGGTATAAATCCTTCCAGTGACATTACTTGTAAAGGTTTTGGTGGACACCATGTGATCACAAGCAACGCACCCACTGCATCGATAACAACCCAAAATGGGGGTAGAAAGCCAAGTTGTACGTGGGTGGATGATCAGATGGCTGTGCACCAATTTATCTCTCAGACTATGCCCCCGTCTATATGTGATTTGCGGATAATCACCCAGCACCTCACTTAGATCAGGGTCCATAGTCAGAATCCCCCAATGTTTCTTCACAATATGTCTGACTTGACTTGCCCCTTTGTCAAAAGTCGTAATGAAGCGAATCAGTTTAGTAGTGGGTTGAGAACGAGCCTTAGGAGTCAGAAGAGTGTGGCGCTCCCGAACAAGGGCCTGTTGGTAAGCTGATCTCAGCACCCCATCCGGGTACCCCCTCTGCCGAAATCTAGCTCTCAGATCCCTGGACTGAGCCACAAAATCCTGTCTCTGGCTGCAATTCCTCCGCAGCCTGAGATATTGTCCCCTGGGGATACCCCTCCTGAGGGGGAGAGGATGACTACTCTCCCACCTCAGGAGGGAATTTGTGGCATTGGACTTCCTAAAAATAGTCGTGTCAAGTTCGCCCCTCCCATTCCTGGTCAGACGAATGTCCAGGAATGGGAGGGTATCAGAGTTGGACTCAGAGGTAAACCTCATCCCAATCTGGTTATCATTCAACCCCGACACAAAACCAAGGAATGCTTGATGACTTCCGTTCCACAGTATAAAGATGTCGTCAATGTATCGTGCCCACAGCCCTATAGCTAAAGTAATGTCCGCAGTCTCCTCACAAAACACCAGAGACTCTTCCCACCAGCCCAGGAACAAGTTGGCGTACGATGGGGCACAGGGGCTCCCCATCGCAGTGCCCCTGAGCTGGTGGTAGAGTCTATTGTTAAAGGTGAATACATTTCTGGTGAGTGTGAATTCCAAGACCCGAAGAACAAACAGGCTGTGGGCACGATACTGACAACCCCTCGTACGTAAAAAGTGATCAACAGCTTGGAGACCCAGATCATGGGGGATAGAAGAGTACAATGCCTCCACATCGATGCTGCATAGCATGCAGTCATCCTCCAATTGAAGACCCTCCACCCTCTTAAGCAAATCCGTGGTATCTCGCGTAAAGGACGGAAGGGCCGTCACAAAAGGAGCCAGAACTTTGTCAATGTAGATCCCTAAATTCTGACATAGGTTACCCACCCCTGAGACAATGGGTCTACCCTTCAGGGGTGCGGTCCCCTTATGCACTTTCGGAAGAGAATAGAAGGTGGACATACGAGGAAAAGGAGGGAGAAGGAAGTCATACTCCTCCTGAGAAATAATGTGATTAGTCTTGGCTTCATCCAAAATTGTTTTAAGTTCTTGTTTGTAACGCAAGGTAGGATCTCTATCCAAAACCTCATAGGTCTCTCTGTCCTGCAATAAGGAGTAACACATCTTCCTATACTGAACCGTGTCCAAGACCACCGTATTGCCCCCCTTATCAGATGGTTTAATAACGATATCCGGATCCCTGGCCAGAGAATCAATGGCATCCGTTAGATGTGATGGACAATTAGAGGGCATACCATGAGTCTTAATGGATTCAATATCCTCAGATACCTTGTTGAGGAAAACCTCAATACAGGAGATTTCTCCCATCTGGGGGGGCATAAGGTGGCTCTTGGGTTTCAGATCAGTAAAAAGCCCGTGTCCCACCGTCCGGTCACCTTCATTACCTAGATCATATAGCAATCTGACATCGTGTAAAAGATCATCAGGAATGCCTAGTTCCAGGCATTTACGTCTATCAATATTCTTAAAATGTTTGTGCCAACGGAGCTTTCTGATAAATAGATGTAGATCTTTAATGGTGTCAAATCTATCAAAATTAGGTGTAGGAACAAAAGACAACCCCAATTCAAGTACCTGAATCTCCTCCTGAGTAAGAGCCCGGGAGGACAGGTTAACCACCTGAGGGCCCGTCATGACGTAGTTTGTGTCTGGAGCCGACTGCGTAAAGGGTACTCTAAATTGGGAGGGGGTTGACCTAAAAAACGTGTATCTCGGCCCCGTATAGGACCCCTTTGTCTCCCACGTCCATAGGTCCCCCGATTCTGATTAGGACGTTTGGACACTTTAGAGGATGATTCCCGTTCGGAATCAGATAAATCAGTTTCTGTAGATGATAAATCAGTATTACTCTGAGTGTCTTTTCTGGTTGTGAGAGACGTATAAATACGATTCTCCCTAAAATCAGAAAGGTCTTGAATAAATTGTCTGTGTTTGCGTTCCTTCAAGTGATATTGATATTTTTCAAGAGTATTTTGAAGTTGCTTTTCTTTATTTACAAAATCAACTTCCTGTGAGAAAGTTTGAGCAATCTCTATATTCTCAGTCAATTTTTGAGGTAGACTCTCAAGAGTATGTTTTTCCTCTTCTAGCAATAATCTCATGAGGCGCAGGGAACTATTGGTAGCTTCCTGCTCCCACTTAGTCATAAACCCAGGATTCCGAGATCTAACAGCTGGGAGGAGAGTGATTCTCAGTCCTCGTGGGACTATGTTGTTTTTAATATAATTATCTAAACTCTGGACCTCCCACCAAGATGTAATCTGCTCCTTGTAAACTGTCGTTAGATCTCGGAAAGCTGTATGAAATGAGGGAACATATTTCTTTTGGTGGAACTCACGATCAGAAAAAACATCTTTGGCCTCATGGAGCCAATTGTCTGCGCTAAATCCCGTTGAAAGGAATCCAGCCATGCCCAAAAAAAATAATTAAACAATATAATGTAGCAAAGAGAATCTGATAATGTTCCCTAACAGCACTTATTGAAACAATACAAAAAATAACTCCCAGAATATGATCTCCAGGTAAGTGCACTTATTGACATATAAAATGTAACTTTTAATAGATAGATTAAAACGGTGTGTCCGATAGCTACTACACACTGTAAAAAAGGAACTGTGCTCAAACAAGTAAGACAATATATGACGTATATAGCACCCAGGCCAAATAATCAAACAGCAGCCCACAAAACAACTTATGCAGTACTCTATGATGATAATAATGTAACGATCTTACCCGTCCAGTGGTGACAGGGGTAATAGATCCTGCTTGGTACCGCAATACAGGCTGTTAGGACCAAAAAGGGGGGTTAAAGGCAATTGTTCAACAAGAATCTGCTATATAGTGGACAGATAGGGGCATGGGCACCAACCCTGTTATAACCCTGATGGAATAGGGTGAGGGAACTAACACGTGCCCTGCCTATCCATACGGGGCAACCCATGATGGTTGGGGGCCCCGTCAGGATGCCTTTCCCTATGTCCCGGACCTAACCCTCAATATTTAAAAAAAAAAAAAAAAGATGGTGCCCACTCCCGACGTGGCACGTTTCTGTCAAAGGACTCGTCAGGGGAGTATGACTACTAAGTTACCAACAAGGTGCTAAATAGATAAAGGGATTAATCATGGGATATGGTTCACGTGGTGACACCAGCCCATTCAATCACACAGAGCCAGTGGGCAACTATGTCTATGTAGTAGGAGCCAGCCAAAAAGTAATGTCAATTCTACTGCTTAAGTTAACCCATAATAGGGGCAGATGACATTGATGGTGCTAGGTCTCCCAGACCCTCGGTGCGAGGTGATGAACCAAAGTTATGGAGCCAATATGTTACCTGTCTGAGGCAGCTTTAAATGGACGAAGTCCGCGCGCCTCCCGAGTGGACCCGCCCCTCCCGCGCGTCACCAGGGCCGACCACGTGACGAGTCACATGATCGGAACCCAATCTCTGATGATGACGCGACGGGAGAAGGCGGATCAAACAGAATGGGGGAAGAAGCGCAGAGAATACAACTACGCCCACTAACTGTGACGCTCCATCCCAGAGCGTCCATGGTAACGGCCATAATATGGCAAAGTATGAGGGGCATTCAGAGGCCGTGACTCACAAATATAACTGGTGATTAGCGACACAGACAATCAAGCAACCAATCATACAGGGTGGCCATACTAACAATCAAAAGATAAAACATCATGATGACTAGCAACCCATGAAGGCTAATATGACATATATTCCATCAATAGGGGGCCACCCTGTATGATTGGTTGCTTGATTGTCTGTGTCGCTAATCACCAGTTATATTTGTGAGTCACGGCCTCTGAATGCCCCTCATACTTTGCCATATTATGGCCGTTACCATGGATGCTCTGGGATGGAGCGTCACAGTTAGTGGGCGTAGTTGAATTCTCTGCGCTTCTTCCCCCATTCTGTTTGATCCGCCTTCTCCCGTCGCGTCATCATCAGAGATTGGGTTCCGATCATGTGACTCGTCACGTGGTCGGCCCTGGTGACGCGGCGGGAGGGGCGGGTCCACTCGGGAGGCGCGCGGACTTCGTCCATTTAAAGCTGCCTCAGACAGGTAACATATTGGCTCCATAACTTTGGTTCATCACCTCGCACCGAGGGTCTGGGAGACCTAGCACCATCAATGTCATCTGCCCCTATTATGGGTTAACTTAAGCAGTAGAATTGACATTACTTTTTGGCTGGCTCCTACTACATAGACATAGTTGCCCACTGGCTCTGTGTGATTGAATGGGCTGGTGTCACCACGTGAACCATATCCCATGATTAATCCTTTATCTATTTAGCACCTTGTTGGTAACTTAGTAGTCATACTCCCCTGACGAGTCCTTTGACAGAAACGTGCCACGTCGGGAGTGGGCACCATCTTTTTTTTTTTTTTTTTTTTTTTAATATTGAGGGTTAGGTCCGGGACATAGGGAAAGGCATCCTGACGGGGCCCCCAACCATCATGGGTTGCCCCGTATAGATAGGCAGGGCACATGTTAGTTCCCTCACCCTATTCCATCAGGGTTATAATAGGGTTGGTGCCCATGCCCCTATCTGTCCACTATATAGCAGATTCTTGTTGAACAATTGCCTTTAACCCCCCTTTTTGGTCCTAACAGCCTGTATTGCGGTACCAAGCAGGATCTATTACCCCTGTCACCACTGGACGGGTAAGATCGTTACATTATTATCATCATAGAGTACTGCATAAGTTGTTTTGTGGGCTGCTGTTTGATTATTTGGCCTGGGTGCTATATACGTCATATATTGTCTTACTTGTTTGAGCACAGTTCCTTTTTTACAGTGTGTAGTAGCTATCGGACACACCGTTTTACTCTATCTATTAAAAGTTACATTTTATATGTCAATAAGTGCACTTACCTGGAGATCATATTCTGGGAGTTATTTTTTGTATTGTTTCAATAAGTGCTGTTAGGGAACATTATCAGATTCTCTTTGCTACATTATATTGCACAGAGTATAAGGCACATTATGGGGCCACAAGCTCTGTGCCCCTCTTACCGGGAGCACAGAGCTTGTGGCGCTATATAAGGAGGCACAGAATATCAGATACTATATATGGAGCACAGAGTGTGTAGCACTATCTATAGGGGCATTAACATTAGGGGCACTATATGGGGTACATTATTTAATATAACCCTATGTAAAATCATCTCCAAGTCATCTCAGGATTGGGAGCTACAACTAGAATTCACCATAAATAACTCATGTTTTCTTTTTTTGGAAACTTTGTGTTGACAAAACTACAGGCAACGCCAGTCTGACTCTAAACTTTTGATCAAGGAGCTGGGTTTCCAGTATATAATTTAACTATTTGCCTTAAAGTTACTTTGCTTTCCCACTGAGCTCCACAGCCAGAGGGATGTTCAGTGGAGTCTCTTTGTTTAGTGAGTTTGTTTTCTTCCAGCAATGAGACATGTGAATTGAATTCTGAGATCTTAATAAGCCAAATCCATTTATTTTATAATATTCAAAATCTGTCTCTTCCCTATTCCGCCTCAATGCTGAAATCACAGCAGGGAGAACCTTTTCAGCTCTCGTAGCAGACGCAGCGTCTCAGTCTTTTACTTTGTGTTTTTTTTTTTCATGCAGACGTCTGTGCTGTTGAGATGATTTTTCTATTTTGCTTTGTTCACCTGTTTATTTTCCTTTCACTATGAACTTAATCGGAGAGAAATTCTGTGCACAAGAGGGAGAAGGAAACTGTAGACAGAGCCAAGGGCTGACTGAGAACTTAAAGTGACCCTGGAAAAAATTTTAAACGTGGCCATATGTTGTGGGTAGGTCCAGATTGACAAAAGGTGTGGTAACACAAGTAGACATGGACAACATAAGTAGAATGGGAAAAACAAGTAGGCGGGGTCAGCAGTACCATGATGAAGCCCAAAATACCGTCCTAGCAGAAGCAAATACAACAGTGCAGTACAATATACTGCCCCTGAAGCTGTCCATCTGTGGTGGCCATCAATAGCTGTAACGTTCTGTCCTCCTCTTTGCCCAATTATCGGTAATTAAGATATGCAGCACTGAGCTTAAAGGGATTGTAGGGCTGGCTTGGTGCCATGGCCTGCATCTCACCTCTTAAAGGGGTTGTACTGCCTCAGACATTGGGGGCATGTTTGAGATGGTACATTCTATACTTAAAACGGAGCCGGCAAAGTCCTGGAGGGCAAGCTGCGGCTGCCCTTCATTCATTTTTAGGGGAGACCCGGTTATTTTAGGAAGACCCATTGAAATTAATGGAGGGCACATCGAGCAAGCGTGGCCAGCGCTCCATTCACTCAGGGATTGGCTATTTTTGGCGCTCCCATAGAACTCTTCAATCCTGAAACTTAGGTGGGGGATGCAACATCTGTTGTGTGCCATTTACAATGCTGGTCTAACACCTCTCCCGAGGGAGTTTAATCACAACTAATAATTTCAGTCATGAAAATTAGAATGAACATCCTATCTACATGAGGTTTTGGACCTTGTGTTGATTATGATAAACAGATTATGCTGAGTGAAGCTTGAGTCATCAGTATTTAACGCCAGAGATTTCTTGTTCAAGTTATTCTAAATGCAAAATCCAATTGGGCAACTAGCGAAATATCTTTAGAAGAAAATACAAATCCTGTTCCTCTGCCTTATTACTACTGATATAATATGGACAGTTTAAGTGGCTACCAATAGCTTTTCAAAGTACCCAAAGAGTTGATCCACATCACAGTTTCATTGCAGTTTGTGCCCCAAATCATGGCAAAAACATAAAAATCTGCTTTGTGCTATATTTTGTGGCGCAAAGGTTTGATGGTTTGATTTTATTACAGTACACCACATCAAACCTTTCTCATGTAGTAATCCCTGGCACCAAACTGTGCAGGTTTGCAGGACCTACAGAACAGCCTGCACATATAAGGTCAAATGAACACATGTATGAAGATGCTCCTACTGTTGAAAGACCTGTACACATGACCAAATCTATCTAGGTCACGAAGACAGATGAGAAAGCAGCAGGGTTCAATAGAGGAAGAGTGTGTGAGCTGGTGTGCGTATATGGAGTCTGAGTGGGAATCCTATTTAGGCAACTGTTTTGGGATCCATAATAGTTTAAGGTATCTGGTATGGTTCTTCTAATTTTTTTAGGAGGATGGTCTGGTTAGGAGTTTGCTCTGGGTTCTGTATTTGCTTAGGGGTGTCTGATGTAGAGACTGTATTAGTTTAGGAGATCTGGGGACTGAGGAGACAGTCATGTGAATGTATTTGTGTTGCTAAAGAGGTTGGGGTGACTGCTACTTACAGATGTAGCAGGGTTAACACACCAACTCTTAACTCAAATTTCTTAACTCATCGCGTTACCTTCAACAAAAGCCATTAAAAAGCAATTGAAGGTGTTTGCTTAACGCATTGTGTTTCCTTTACATATGTGTGTTAACTCTACTACATCTGTATTTACGAAGGCTAGCATAGTAAGCTGGCATCGACTACAGACATAGAGTGGCAGGGCGGCGGTAATGGATGAGGTGGCGGGTTTTCTTCAAACTAGATGAGATCAGATGGCCCTTCCGTGAGCAATTGGATGAGGCGAGTATATGTTTTTTTTATTATTATTTTTAGCCACCATTTTAGGAAAAATTGATTCGTTACCATGAAGCGCGAGGAAATTCATCCACTCAGGACACTTCGATTCACTCAACACTAGTCATAACAAGTAGTACAAGACAGTACACTACATTACAGTATCTACACATCGTAAAGCAACAAATAACTTATTAAGCAGAAATCCCACCAGTCTTTTATATAAGTGAGGATAAACTTCACACCTTTACAAAAAACTCCAGGCAGTATTATAGTTGTTACAATGCATTTGTAGTCTTCAGACCCTTTAACTTTTTTTTATATTTTGTTATGTCGTGGCCTTGTTCTAAAATTAAAAAAAAAAAATAAGTTTTTCCCATCAATCTGCACTCAATACCTCATATTGAGAAAGTGAAAATAAAATTTTAAAACTTATTAAAATGTATTAGTTTTAAGAAAACTAAAATTTAGCATCTACATAAGTGGAAATTAGCTCTGTGGGCCTATCATTTCTCCCGATGTTTCTATACCTTGATTGGTGTACATCTGTGGTACAGTAAATTGAGTTGATTGGACATGGTTTACAAAGACACATCCCTATCTATATATGAAAGGTCTCACAGCTTACAATGCAAATCAGAGTAAAAACCAAGTCATGAGGAAAGAAATGCCCGTGGAGCTTAGAGACAGGATCATGTGGAGGCACAGATCTGGAGAAGGGTACAAAACATTTCTGCTGTACTGAACATTACCGGGAGTACAGTGGCCTCAATAATTCTTAAAAGCGTGAAGTTTGGAACAAACAGGGCTATTCTTAGAGCTGGCCTCCCGAACAAACTACTGTAAGTAATCAGGGGGAAAGGCCTTGGTAAGAGAGGTGACCAAAAACCCGGTGTCTCCTTCATTGAACGAGCAGCCTGTACATCTGAGCGTCTAAACCTGCCATAAGCCTTTCCTCAGTAAAAGATACATAAATGCTCATCTGCGGTTTGCAAAAAAGAACCTAAAGGACTCTCAAACTGTGAGAAACAAGATTATCTGGTTTGAAGAAATCAAAATTGAACTTATTGGATTCACTTCTAAGCGTCATGTCGAGAGGAAACCAGACTGTCCCTACAGTGAAGCATTGTGGTGGCATCATGCAGTCAGTGGTGTACTAAGGTGGGGGCGGGGGGTGCGGTCTGCCCCAGGTGCCAGCTCTCAGGGGGTGCCAGAAGCAATGAGCGCTTCCATCAATACAGATGGAAGCGCTCATTGCTGTAGCGCAGGGAGCTGGGTCCTGTCACTCACCTCCCCGCACTCCTCCTCTCCCTCAGGCCCGCAGCGTTTTGAATGGTGAAGCAGAGAGACTTCTCCCCGCTCCACCATTCAGGCTGCAGGCATGGATCGCGCTGCTGAAATGTGTGGGCGGAGCCTTTAGCCTGGAAATCTGCATAAGCTCCGCTCACACATTGCTGCAGAGCGATCTGTGCCTGCAGAGAAGAGAGGACTTCAGGAACAGGACAAGGTGAGTAGCTGCTGTGTTTTTTTGTTTTGGTTTTTAATACAGAGGGGGCATTACTACTGTGGAGGGGGCACAGGGGGCATTACTACTGTGGAGGGGCACAGAGGGCATTACTGCTCTGGAGGGGGCACAGGGGACATTACTACTTTAGAGGGGGCACAGGGGGTATTACTACTCTGGAGGGGGCACAGGGGGCATTACTACTCTGGAGGGGCACAGGGGGCATTACTACTCTGGAGAGGGCACAGGGGGCATTATTACTCTGGAGGGGGCACAGGGGGCATTACTACTCTGGAGGGGGGCACAGAGGGCATTACTAATGTGAAGGGTGCACAGTGGGCATTTTTACTATGGAAGGAGGCAGAGAGGGCATTACTACTCTGGAGGGGGCACAGAGGGCATTACTAATGTGAAGGGTGCACAGTGGGCATTTTTACTATGGAGAGGGCACAGAGCCAGAGGGCATTACTACAATGAAGGGGGCACAGACGGCATTATTACTGTGAAGGGGCACAGTGGGCATTATTACTGTGAAGGGGGCACAGTGGGCATTATTACTGTGAAGGGGGCACAGTGGGCATTATTACTGTGAAGGGGGCACAGTGGGCATTATTACTAGTGTTGAGCGAACACCTGGGTGCTTGTATGCTCGGGTGCTCTGGCCAGATAGGACTAAACCAGGGGTTGCCTGGTTTACATAGGTGCCCCAATAAAAAAAACAGTGCCCACAATTCCAATAGCCCTTAAAACGGCTTTTGGTTGTTTTTTTAAAATAAATACTTTCTCTGCCTAGCCAATTGTGTCCCTACACTATCTGTCCCTCCTCGCGGCAGCTCTCCCTGATTAAGACTGGCCGGTCATGTGTTGCCGGGTGCTATATAGCACCTGATGACGTATTCCCGGCCAGCCAATCAGTGTAATGCCAGTAGCTAAGATGGCTACTGGCATTACACTGAATGCCATCCCTCCCCGCATGCTAATTAATTAGTGTGTGGGGAGGGGACTCGAGCATGGCGCTCGAGTACACCCAGTGTTCAGCCAAACACCGAGTGGACCCGAGCGCCAGCATGCGAGTTCAGCTAGTTCGGCCGAGCATGCTCGCTTATCACTAATTATTACTAAAAAGGGGGCACAGTGGGTATTATTACTATAAAGGGGGCACAATGGGGATTATTACTGTGAAGGGGCACAAAGAGGGCATTACAATTGTGAGGGGGCACAATGTGGGCATAACTACTGTGAGAGAGCACACATAGGGAAACTGGTTATGGTTGAGAGAAAACTCTGTGGAGTAAAGTACAGTGTTTTAACCCTTTCAGTACCGGGCCACTTTTCACCTCAAATCCCAGGCCGTTTTTTGCTAACCTGACATGTGTCACTTTATGTGGTAATAACTTTGGAACGCTTTTACTTATCCAAGCCATTCTAAGATTGTTTTCTCGTCACATATTGTGCTTCACGATAGTAGTAAATTTGTGGCAAAATATTTCATTTTTATTTATGAAAAAATACAAAATTTAGCAAAAATTTGGAAAAATGTGCAAATTTCAGTTTATCTACTTTCAAAATACATAGTAATACCTCCAAAAATAGTTATTATTTTACATTCCCCATATGTATACTTTATGTTGGCATCATTTTATAAATATCATTTTACTTTTTTGGGACGTTAGAGGGCTTAGAAGTTTAGAAGCCATTTTTCAAATTTTCAACAAAATTTCCAAAACCATTTTTAAGCACCAATTCAGATATAAAGTGATTTTAAGTGGCTTACATAATGGAAACCACCCATAAATGACCCCATTTTAGAAACTACACCCCTCAAATTATAAAAAACTGCTGTTACAAACTTTGTTAACCCTTGAGGTGTTCCACAAGAATTAATGGAAAATGGAGGTGAAATTTCAAAATTTCACTTTTTTGGTAGATTATTCATGTTAATAATTTTTTTCTTGCAAAACAGCAAGGGTTAACAGCAAACTAAACCTCAATATACATTACTCTGATTCTGCAGTTTACAGAAAAACCCCATATGTGGTGGTAAACGTCTCTATGGGTTTGTGGCAGTGGTCAGAAGGAAAGGAGCGCATATGAATTTTGGAGGCAGATTTTGCTAGAATGGTTTTTAGGCACCATTTTGTAATTGAGAGACCCTGACGTACCCCTACAGTGGAAACCCTCAAAATGTTACCCCATTTTGGAAACTACACCCTTGAAAGAATATATTAAGGGGGGTACTGGCCACTTTGACCCCCTAAGCATTTTATGGAATTTGGAAACACTTGGCTGTGAAAATGAAAAGTTTCATTTCTTCCAATAAAAATGTTGCTTTAGCCCCAAATTTTTCATTTTCACAAGGGGTAACAGGAGAAAAGCACTCCATAATTTGTTACCCATTTTCTCCTGAATACGGCAACACCCCATATGTGGTGGTAAACTGCTGTGGGGGTACATGACAGGACTCAGAACAGAAGGAGCGCCATATGTATTTTGCAGCACAGATTTTGAGGGATTGATTTGCGGGAGCCATTGATTTTTATTTTTTTGAGTGATTGTCTTATGTGGGGGCTCATTTTTTGCGGGACGAGGTGACGTTTTCATTGGTACCATTTTGGGGTACATAAGACTTTTTTGATCGCCTGCTATTACACTTTTTGTGAGGCAAGGTGAAAAAAAATGGCTGTTATGGCATAGTTTTTTTTAAACATTTTTTACAGCATTCACCTGGGGGGCCATCTCATGTAATATTTTTATAGAGCAGGTTGTTACGGACGTGGCGATACCCAATATGTCAAACATTTTTATTTTTGGAAAGTTTTACACATTAGATGCATTTTTGAACAGAATAAAATCGTTTTTTTGTGTTGCCATTTTCAGAGAGCCATATTTTTTTTATTTTTCGGGCGATTGTGTCAGGTAGGGTATCATTTTGCGGGACAAGATTATGGTTTGATTGGTACCATTTTGGGATAAATACGCCTTTTTGATCGCCTGCTATTACACTTTTTGTGAGGGAAGAGGGGAAAAAATGGTTGTTTTGGCATACTTTTTTTTATTTTATTTTTTGCAGCATTCACCCGGGGGGCCATCTCATGTAATATTTTTATAGAGCAGGTTGTTACGGATGCAACAATACCCAATATGTCTAACTTTTTTATTTTTGGAAAGTTTTACACATTAGATGCATTTTAGAACAGAATAAAATCTGTTTTTTGTGTTGCCATTTTCAAAGAGCCATATTTTTTTAAGTTTTCAGGCGATTGTCTCATGGAAAGGGTATCGTTTTTGCAGGACAAGATGACGGTTTGATTGGTACCATTTTGGGGTAAATACGCCTGTTTGATCGCCTGCTATTACACTTTTTGTAAGGGAAGGCGACCAAAAAATGTCTGTTTTGGCACGTTTTTTTTTTTTTTTTTTACTGCGTTCACCTGGTGGGGTGGATGACGTGATATTTTTATAAAGCCGGTCAATATGGACGCGGCAATACCTAATATGTTTATCTTTCTTTTTTTACCTTTTTTTTTACAAATTTTTTTAACTTTTTTTGGAAAATGGCTCTTTTTTTTTTTACTTGAAACTTTTATTATTATTTTTTTTTTTAGGAGACTTTATTTTTTAACTTTTTTTCCACTTTATTTAACTTTTGGGGGTCTGATCCCCTTTATAATGCATTACAATACTTTTGTATTGTAATGCATTGGCTGTAAGTGTATTACTCAGTGTAATACACTTACAGCCTGCTTCCTGTGCGATCCAGGGGGCTGGATCGCACAGGAACGCAGGGATAGCAGTCACGATGCCCCGATGGCCCCCCCCGCTCGCCATCCTGAACTCCTTTGACTCCCGCACACCGCATGTGCCGCGGTCAGCGCTGACCGCGGCACATGAAGGGTTAATGCGCCGGCATCTGTGTTTTCACGATGCTGGTGCATTCAGCAGGGGTCCGGCACTTGGGTACAGCCGGACCCCCGCCGCTGATCGGGCGGGCGCAGCTCCTGCGCCCGCCCGATCAGAGCACCGTACATGTACGGAGCTGGGACTTGCGGCAGTGATTTTTGCACCGTACATGTACGGCGCTGGGAGTCTAAGGGTTAAATGAAAATCTGATCCAGATTACTCTTGATCTCAGATTGGGCGAAGGTTCACCTTTCAACAAGACAATGACCCTAAGTACACAGCCAAGACAAAACAGGAGTGGCTTTGGACAACTCTGTGAATGTCCATGAGTGGCCCAGACAGAGCCCTGACTTGAACCCAATCGACCATCTGTGGAGAGATTTGAAAATGGCTGTCCACCAACGATCCCCATTCAACAGAACAGAGCTTGAGAGGATCTGCAGAGAAGAATGGCAGAAAATCTCCAAATCTGGGTGTGTAAACCTTGTGGCATCATACCCAAGTAGACTAGAGGCTGTAATTGCTGCCAAAGGGGCTTCATAGTCCTAAGTAAAGGGTTTAGATACCTATGCAATATTATAGTTTTTTTCTTTGTACTAAATTAGCAAACATTTCTAACACTCTGTTCTCACTTTCTCGTTATGTGGTATTGAGTGCAGAGTGATATGGAAAAAAAACAGATTTTTAGCACAAGGCCACAAAATAACAAAATGTGAAAAAGTGAAGAGTCTGACTCTTTCCTAATGCATTGAATATTCTTGTACATAGGGGTACCATAATAGTAATTATTTTCCTGCATTAGGTAGCAGTATTTAATTATAGCAGTTTTATTCAGCATTTTTAAATCAGCATGCATTCGAACACATTTTAGCTTTTTCATCATAATTGTGCAATGATCATTTCAATACAAATTAATCCTTTGACTAAAAGGAATCAGTCCGTGGAACGTGTAAAAAGGCGCACAATTGATGCAGCGATTGCATATAAATAAATCTGCCCTTTTTTCACCTTATTTTTCGGTAAATGCAGTTTTCTAGTGGCCATCAATTTCCTATCTGTTATTTCCACACAGACTGATGGGGAAGTGAAGACTCATCTAATTTTGTCACTTTTCTGCTTTTAGTATTTGTAATTTTTGTTTACAAAAAAATACTGTAATTTTTATAAAATGTTGAGGCCAAAAAACAGCCATCCACATAATTTCTCACCATTAGTGTCTATGGAGAAAACATTTCAATGTTCTCGTATGGTATGTTTAATTTATTTGCTGTTTTGTTGTTTATTTTTTTACATATCTAGGCCCCTTTAATCTGAGTAATGTGGTAATGTTCAGATATATTATTGTACATAGGGACACTATTATAGTAGTTATATATTTCTATATTACATAGGGAGCAGTATTATAGCAGTTATATTCTTGTACATAGGAGTAAGTATTATTAGATTCTTCATTATAGGAGCTATATTGTACAAAGAAGGCATTATTATACTAGTTATTATTCTTGTACATACTGTAGGAGGAAATATTGTGGGTGTTACTGTAAGTTCCTGTAAGTGGTGAGCAGTACTTTGGAAGTCATATTCTTTTACATAGGGGATAATATTGTAAAGTGTGATATTTTAGAATATGGGAGGGGCAGCATTATAGTAGTAATATTATTGTGCATATTTTTGCTTTTTTGACTTTTTTTCTAACAGCTTGTTTATATGGCTCAAGCTATCTGGTGGCCCATTAAGTTCCTGGGGGAAGCAACTTGGGAGTTATTGTCTCTCACTGAAGAGCAATTCAGTGTATGCAAGTCTTATTTATTGGCAAAAAGTCTAAATATGCTAAGTAGCTCTTATCTGCCAAACCAGAGACACTCAGCTATAGACAGCACTATTTTCCCATGGAGCATTGCTGCATCTAAGGCATCTCATGCAGCCAGCCAGTACCTGGTTCTGTACTGATGAGGTGGCAAAAACAGTGCTGTCCAAGATGAGCATCTCTTGTTTGGCTGGTTTGAGCCAATTTACATATAATATAAAGTTGTGGGAACATATGTGTGTGCTTCAATATGGTACTTCTGTAACATGGAATGCTGCAACACACTCCACAACTTTTTTTTCCTCACTAATTGGCTGCATCTCTCTTTGGAAAATCTAAGGAACATAAAGGTACAATAGGGGTCTATTCTTCATTTGTGGTGTAACTTAAATAAACTTGCATATGTGTCATGGCTTCTGTTCACAATGCAAACCATATTACTGTGCCGGATCCATCGTATGGTGGACCGCATTGACTTACAGCATGTGCAATGCCCCACTTCAGAGTTGCGGTACAATGCAAAGTGTAAAATAATGTTTTTCTGTTTAGAACATTTATTTTCTGTATTTTGTAGACAAAAGTTACTGATAGGCCACAGCCACAGCCAGCACTCAATGGTGCTTGTTTCACCTTCTATGCATATATAGAGAGAGGAGAATTCTAAGGAGAGTACACAGTTCAAGGAGAGACTAGTCAACTAGCTTAGACTCAGTAGTGAGAGGAGCAAATGTCACTGACCCATGAGTCAGCCTGGACCCGGATCCGTCCAGAGCTGGGCCGGGGAAGAACAAGTACAAAAGCAGGCCAGAGGTAACCAAGAGGTGTAGAGAAAGCCCCATAAAGATAACTTGTCTAAAAGGACTTATTGACTCTATGGAATCCTTGTTCAGGAACTTGTTAAAAAAAAGGAACAGAGTTTTTGCCTACCATTAGGAGGAACCTCATGTGGTTGGATTGCTTTGCTTTACAAGAAACAAGGGAGAGAGAGGCACACATAGTTAGCACCATCTATTTAGGTAGCACTATCTCTTTTTGGCACATTTATGTCCTTTTAAAAAATGTTTCCTGTGTATTAATGTGAATCTGATGAAGGGGCTTGTTCAGCCCTGAAACGCATTATTGTGACATCAAATAAAGAAGTTTAAATGGGCATACATGTACCATATCCCTGTTCATTTAGACAATCAGCGCACAAAGATTTTTTTTTCCCCTTTAGTGGCTTGCTTTACGAGAAGTAATACACCCCATGCCTGGATGCTTAAGTACAAGTCAGTGAGAGAAGCGTAGAGTAATGAAGACTACTTTAAAGAGATACTTTGGCCTATTAACTGCATGTTTTGATGTAAATGATTTGTACCTTAGCATCCAGATATGGGGTGTAATACTTTACTTTATGAAATATCTTGCAACAAAAAGTGTGTTCCCTTCTATGGCAGGCAAATGCATCTGTAACATTGTTTGTTCAGATTGCTAATCCACTCTTCCACTTTGGGATGTGGAAATTTACACAGGTGAGCAGACTGTTCAGGTGTGTATCCAGGCATTGAAGGCTTCTTGTGGACACAGGTGCCTTAAAGCCTATGAGCCTTTTTAGACAGTTACAGTATCTCTAGTGGAATTCCACCGCACCCCTCCTTTCATCTGGCTGGCTTACATAGCGCTTGTGGCTCTATCCTGGGTGGATCCAAGTCCAGGATGAGCTAAAATTGTAAGCCTCTACATTTTGCTGGACACTGACTAGCTTAGACTTCTCTACTCAGATCCCTCAACTTAGACTAAGGGTCCATTCACACGAACGTATATTTGCGGGCCCGCATTACTGCGGACCCGCAAATATACGGGGGCCGCCCGGCGTGTGTTCCGCAGCGCTCAGAACACATGCCGTGCGGCCCCATTGAAAATGCCTATACTTGTCTGTGCGCATGGACAAGTATAGGACATGCTTCAAAAGAGCCGCGGCACGGAGCTAGCTCCGTGCCGCGGCTCCCAGCCCCATAGATGTGAATGGGGCCGCATCTATTCCCGCATTTTTGCGAATAGATACGGCCCCATTCATACAGTCGTGTGAATGGGGCCTAATTCTAGAATGTTCTGTCCTCTCTGATACAGAGAGTGACACCAACCCTCTCTAGTGAGTGATGGCAAAGAACATGGCCTGTGGTTACTTTGTACAAATTCATACATATGCAGGTATTATATATTAAATCATATACATTTTATTACAGTAACTCTCTGCAGTTTGCAGTATACAGAAACGTTTGGGAGCAGGATGCTCCAATCAAGCAGGAGAAACCCAGAACCAGACTTTGCCACAAAGAGAAGAAAGATGTGCCATTCCACACTGCACAAGCCCAGGGAGCATCATAACTGTGAGCACTACTACAGCTCTCATCCATCCACTGACACTCATGCACACCCCTTCATGATGCAGTTTTTCCGGTTAAATATGATGGAGCTGATCGGCGGGGGAGCCTGGTGGTAGACCCCCACCGATCTGATATAGATGACCTATCCTGATGGGCAGAGGAGGTGACATTTCATTTTTTGCCTCAAGCAGCAGAAAGGCTAGGTGCAGTCCTGGCCCCGACCAAGGACAATATTGGCATGGAATTTGTATGATCTCCATGTTTGCATCGGTTTCCACCGAGTAAATTGGCTTCCTCCCACACTCCAAAAACATACTGATAGGGAACTTTGTTTGCATATAATTATAGGTATAATATAGGTATTATTAAGAATTAAATAAAATTTAAAGTGTAACTGCTATTCTATTTTTATTTGTGTAATGTATAGGGGCAGTGATGCTGAACATTTTTGTAATATACTTTTATTACTGAAATCATACATTTCTATTAGAAAACTAGCTGTAAAGGGGCCCATTTTGAGCCTTAGCAACACTCCTCTGTCTCCCATTTACATAACAGTGGAGACTTGCTAGCACTGACTGTGTTATGTAAACAGAAGACAGACAAGCGTTGCTAAGGCTCAAAATGGGCCACTTTACAGCTAGTTTTCTAATAGAAATGTATGATTTCAGTAATAAAAGTATATTACAAAAATGGTCAGTATCACTGACACAAATCAAAATAAAACGGCAGTTACACTTTCAAAAAAAATCCCCCAGTTAAAAAAAAAATCATTCTCCCTGGAAAAAAAAAATGTTATTAATAGAAAAAATAAATACAAAATTAAAAAGACCCCCACTTAGGGCGGGTTCACATTAATGTTATGAATTCTTATATTGCTTTCCATTATAACATTGTGATAACGGAAAATAGCGTAATTCGTAAGATGGAATTAAAAACGGAAACCTTTAGATGCATTCAATTTTGATCTGTCATAATAGAGGTCTGAGGGGCAAACAGATCGGATCCATCTTTTTCGTCTTGCTATAACAGAATTCATAACGTTGATATGAACCCGCCCTAATTTGGTATCATCGTAGCAACCTGAACTGTATAACTGTATCCATATTGCTTCTTTTGCTAGCTGGATACATTTTTCCATCACATTATACACTGTTCATTTCCATGTTTACCAACACCCTGCAATCCAGCAACAATGGCCGTGCTTGCACACTATAGGAAAAAGAGCCAGCTTATGTGAGCTGCCACGTTCCCGGCCACCAGAGAAGCCAGCACTTTAGTGGGAAAGAATGGCCACCACTACTGGATTGCAGGGTGGTCGTAACCAAGAAAATGAGCAGTGTATAATGTGATGGAAAAATTAATCCAGCCAGCTAAGGAGGCAATATGGAGAATCACAATACATTAGTAAGTGCCTTGTATTAACTTTCTCTACATGAGAAATGCCACTACAAGTCAACCCACAAAAAAAGAAGTTCTTAACGTGCATTTTTTTAAGGGTTTTTATTGTGGAAAATATTGCACTGATCCAGAAAATAACATTATTATGTTATTAAATCTGCAAACTAAATACCAGAAAAAAAATTAATAAAAGTTAATAAAAGTTAATCAATCAATTATGTGTACCACAAAATTACCACCATTAAAAACAGCATCTTTTCTTGCGAATAGCTACATCAATGGATAAACTGGAAAAATAAAGGTTGGTCACTAAGGGCCAAAACAGACTGGTCACTAAGGGTTAAGAAGAAATGAAAAATACTAATTTTGTAAAATTTCAGAAAAAAAAAAAGTGTTCCTTGAATACCGGTCTCTGCTGATCTCGTCTTTTATCTTTTTCTGTGTTAATAACTTCCTTCTTCTTTGTCTCTCAGTTCACTCAGCGATTTCAGGAGCTTTGTGAAGATATACCGATACATTCCCGCTTCTCCTATCTCTGCTTATTCTTTTAAAAAGAGCTACATTTTCAGCTAACACAGCACATTTCATATGATTTGCAGCTTCAATTAAAGTCTCCGTGCAATGCTTGTCGTACCTTCCTATATTTTCTATTAGGTCTGGACGGTTCTCAGGACATTATTTAGCCATCATTGTAAATAACCCATAATCTGGTGGTAATTAATGTCACACCTTCTTACACGCGGCAACAAACTCAATTCCCAACTAACTAAAAGAAAAGTGATATATTCCTGTATTTAGTGCCAGGCGATAAAAATCATAGGCGACCAGTTTCTGAATTTACGGGGCAGAACTTTGCAAAACATATAGCAATTCCTTTAGGAGGAATATATTTTCACATTTAATGAAGAGCAGGCGGGACCTGCGACTGTTGTCATTGGCTTGAACGGTTGGGACTGAATGTTTCATCTCATTCACACGGCCATATTATGGATCTGTGTTGTAGGATCTGTAGCATAGTGCCTTAATATGGAAGTACTGCTTGTAGGAGAGAATACAGTGTCACAAGGAAGCACTGTATGGCAGCACACAGCCTGTGGCTTCGTAATACAGAACTGTAGGCTGTAGGTGTTCATGAGACTTGATATAATCTCTTGGAGTCCTGGCAGTTGAAGACCTGTCTCCAGCTTTGGTTCATTTCCATCCTGTATGTAGCACTTTCTGTTGCTGTATCCAACCAAACCCATGATACACTTCTGCTTCAGCTCCACAACACCCATCTAGCTTGGAACTCCACCTACTCAGCTGGTTACCTAGACACTCCACTATCACTGACCTCGTTGCTACTTTGACATGCCCATGGACATAACATCACAGGAAGTCAGAAAGAGTAGCATGGACATGGTCATGTGACAACAGCCCAGAATGGAAGATCGGAGCGATAAAGGTAAAAGAAATATATTATTACAAAATTACAGCTACCGTCATAAATGCATATTTTAAAGGGTTTCTGTCACCAGAAATGACCCTATTAAACCAAGTGTCATTTGCAATGAGCAAATGACACTTGATGCCAGTAATGTTACTATTATAGTCCTCAGTAACGCCGTTTTGCTAAAAATTACGATTTTATAATATGCTAATGACCTCCCCTAGGTGCAGTAGGCGTGAACCTGCACCTAGGAGAGGCCGTAATTATGCCTCTTACCACGCCCCCGGTCGCGCTGATTGACAGGGCCGGGCAGCCAGCTCTTTCGGCTCCCGGCCCTGTACGATCCGAAATCCCGCGCAGTAATGAAGCCGGGACCCGGGCGGGCGCCGGCTCTCAACGCACGCTGATCCCGCGCCTGCGCATTGCGATCAGCGCGCCTAGAGAGCCGGCGCCCGCCCGGGTCCCGGCTTCATTACTGCGCAGGCGCGGGATTTCGGATCGTACAGGGCCGGGAGCCGAAAGAGCTGGCTGCCCGGCCCTGTCAATCAGCGCGACCGGGGGCGTGGTAAGAGGCATAATTACGGCCTCTCCTAGGTGCAGGTTCACGCCTACTGCACCTAGGGGAGGTCATTAGCATATTATAAAATCGTAATTTTTAGCAAAACGGCGTTACTGAGGACTATAATAGTAACATTACTGGCATCAAGTGTCATTTGCTCATTGCAAATGACACTTGGTTTAATAGGGTCATTTCTGGTGACAGAAACCCTTTAAAGGATGTTGATACAAGCTGGAAATATCTCCTTTAAGGCAATAGAGGAAGAGACTGATCACCAAAAGGATGTGTGTATACATGTGGATACATCATTGAGTACCTCAAAGCCCCAAACAGAAAGCACAACCTTCTGGGAAAAACATGTCTCCAGAGGCGGATTGACTATAAACCTTACAGGGAAATTTCCCAGTGGGCCGATGCCCAGAGGGTCACCCAAGCCCTCCTCTCTGCCACTGGCTGGGTACATAATGAACCGGTGACTGTACTTGTATTCCTGAATTCAAATACTGTGGCTTGCATCTCACTTCTGAAGACCCCTGCTCCATATTTTAATGGAGGAGGAGGACAGAAAATGGCAGCTATTGATGGCCACCACAGAGAGACAGCTTTTGGAGCTATATATTGCGCTGCCCTGTGGTATATGGTTCTCATGAGGTGGTATTTTATGCAATGGTATTGCAGACCCTGCTTACTTGTGTTGTCCCATCTTCTGTAATGGGACCACTTTTTTTTCTAGAGCCTCTACACATCTCACCATGAGATAAAATAATAATTTGCGGTTCTGTAAAGAAATATATTTTTATTCAAAAAATCTCAGTGTAAGGAAGTACATTCAGGTTTTCTAATGCAAACGACTAGAACTGGGGAATAGAAGACAGCAAGACTGTAGAGGAGGCCGGTAATTGTGTTCAGCATTTTAGCTTGGTAGATAGACTGCTTGCTTAGTAAATGCTGCACATTAAACATAAATCACTACATAGATCAGCAGAATTTGGGCTGTGGGGAAATCAGATTGCCGGTTCTTTAAAAGCTAAGGGCTGCTTGCCACAGATGGAACCTTTAGCATGTGCCAAAATATATGTTTTGTATCTTTGTACAGACCATAGGGAACTTTTTGAAACGTATCCTAAGCACATCTTCATCCATAATGCTGACATCCCTAGAAGCGTGGTTGTATAATGGTCTGAGAAGGTACAGGTGTCGGCTACATTTAGTTACTGCTACTTAAAGGGGTTTCCTGCTTTCACACAGTGCTTATGATCAGTGTTGTGCGAATCAAAGTACCCCGAAGTTGACATCAATCTGAATTTCAGGAAAAATTTGATTCACCACAAAAGCCGAATTTCCTTGTGCTTTGTTTTAATTAATCTAATTTTCCTGAAATGGCAGCAAAAGAAAAAAAAAACATACTCACTTCATCCAATTGTGCACGAAGAGGCTGACGTGGCCATCTTGATTGCAGAAACCGATTGTACGTCACTGTACTGGCCGGATGTGAAGTCATCAGTAATGACCCACCATGCGAGACCAAGATGGCCGCAACAGACTCTCCACGCTCATACGGATAAGGTGAGTATTTTTTTAACCGGATTAGCCCCTGAAAGGCCTTCATTTTAATCTCAGATGCTGCGATCAGCAATGAACACTGCATCTGAGGGGTTCAATGATGGGAAGGGGGGGGGAGCAATCACCGTTCCCCATCATTCAGCCTGCTACATACAAAGGAATCACAAATCGGATTTCTTTGTGAAATTCTGTGAGGCAGCCAAATCATATTTTTCATAACTTCACTCATCTCTACTTATGATCTTCGTAATTGCTCTCTACTTTGTGGCTATTGAACAGAGTAACCCCCTGTATTAGCTCAGAATTTTCCTAATAACGAATTGGTTTTATAAATTAGAGAACACCGTTAAGGAAAATGTCAAAATGTTACATTAATCAGACACAAGTAGAAAATGATCTTTATATTACCCAGCCTTTAAGTTAACAATGTATAACTTGAGTTATTGTCATTCTTGCCTAAGGGTATATTCACACGACAGTGGAAAACTGCCTATCAGACAACAGACGATTCTGTCTACCTCAAAGTACGGCCGATCCCATGAAAGACAACTATTTATTAATTTCTGAATCCCATTTAAGTCAAGGGGAAACATTTTGACACCTGAGTCTGATAATATTTTGCTATCAAAAATAATTAAAACAAGGACCAAATGGGTACAAAAGGTACTTATAAATACCCGGTAAGTATATCTGCATGACATTGTAAAAGGGGTTTCTGCTTGGAACTATTAAAGTGATTAAAAAGACCTACATATGCCCACATAAATCCAACGACCCCTGGTTTACAAATAATCATAAACCACCAAAAGAAAAAGCAAAACAAGCCAAAATATAAAAATATCACATATTTTATTAGTCCAAAGTCACAAATAAATATAAAAAATATCCAATATCTAATATATAAAGCTGAGTGTATGTATGTATGTATGTCCGCTAAAAAAATCTGCACCGTCGCAGCTACAATCACGAAATTTGATACACAGGTACATCAGGTGTCGGGGAAGGTTTTAGAACGGGTCTCAGCTCTCCAGGACATACAGTTCCTGAGATATTTGCAAAAAATGCATTAGCCAATAGAAGCCTGGTCACATGACCCTTATCAGCCAATTGAAGCTCGCAGACGGTTAGTCTCCACACTCACTGTTTCATACCAGATTTCCATAACAAATCAGCCATTTTCCTTCCCTGCTGTAGGTCTGCTTTAAAGGGGCAGAGCGCTGTGGATGACACTGTTAAAGGGGTATTCCGGTTACCATAAATATAACTTATGTTTTAGACAATCCCATCATCAATCATTACCTAATATAATGTTAATGTCACATATTTACCGTTAAGTAGTAATAAAAGATGTTTTCTTCCACTGCTACCCACTGTGTTTCCTCATAAATTACCATGGCATCGACCTATAATTCAGGCCACCCCCAAAAGAAGGACTTAAAAGCCCTACCCCCAGGTCCCGCTAAGACACGCCCTGACTCGGTCAGGCCATGCACCCTTCCATTCCGCAGCCAACGGAGATTGAAAAAATGAAGGTAAAAATCAACTTCTGTCAGCTGCAGGGCTGGGAGGAAGGATGATTTTCTCCCTGCAGCTCATGCTCAGACGGCACAGTGCTGCTGTCTGAGAGTGAGCTGTTCAAAAGGACATCCCTGTCCTGTCCCTTAATCTGGCAGGGAGAGTGAGGGAGGAGACAGGGAGAGAGACAAAGACCTGATTGTCTGCCAACCCTGTCGTATCTCTGCGCGGATCTCGGTAAGCCGCTCTGGGCACTTGAATTTTAAATCGGGCCATTTCCGCTGGATCTGGCCCGGGGTCCACACAGTGTCAAAGCGATGACGCAAGCCTCGGATCACCTGCTGCACACCATCTCCTTCTCGTGCTGGTTTGGGTGTCGGTGTGTGACATCATAATCCTGGCGGTCCATCACCTTGACTATATATTTAAGCTCTCCAGAGCTAAATGCTGATGAACGCCTGGATGCCATATTGAAAACTTTGCTCTGCCTCTGAGGACTGTACGCCGTGGCCTAGCGTCGTGCGTGCGTATTACGCAATCACGAGACAATAGTACGCTAAGGATTCGAACGCACTTTGTACGCTCATGCGTACATATTCAGTTAAGTAGCTATGATAACGCTATGTTCGTTATTTGTGCGGGAATGTTCGCAGAACACGACCAGAATAACGAATATTTTTTAACGCAACTTCGACCGAATAAATTCGTATTAAGAACAAATCTTTTTATAAATTCGTCGAATATTCGCCGAAGTGAATCTTTGAAGATTCGCTCATCTCTACTCCCTATAGACCAGGTAATTATGTGGAAAACTTAGGTCACAAAGTATTTACTGAACATTATTTTATTAGTGCACACATCTATGAATCCCAATGCTAGTACTTCACCTGATTTCTACTGTGATTTCTGTAACTATGAGCATTTAAATGGATTGTAAATCATAACTGCTTTCTTCTAAAATCATGGTCAACCTTGTACACGAATTTCTGGTATTAACGGAAGTAACATGTGATGGAAATATCCGCATGTCTTCTGTGTTTTGGACCCACTCCTGTTTTTGGCTTCCAGATCATGATCAAATCCTGATGCTAAATACTGACTGCGTGATAGCGGCCTTATGGATGCTCAAACAAGAGGACCTGATTTTTTGTTATTTTTTAGTTCTTCTGATGGATCAGAACGGAAAAGTAAACAGTGATGTCAACACGGGCAAACAGGGTCACTAGTGTCCCCATAACATAGTGGTGAGGGAGGAAACAGCATAAAGAGTCACAATAGTGGCCCCAGAACAGAGTGGTGAGGGTGGCAACAGCATGATGAGTCACAATAGAGGCCCGAAACAGAGAGGGGAGGGGGGGGCAACAGAATGGCAGTAACAGCACAAGATGGTGACAGATTACAATAGCAGCAGACGGCAGTAGAGGCAGCAGGTGTGTGGCATCAGGTGGGTGGCAACATCTCAATAGTGGCAGCAGCATGTGGCCAGATATAACGGGCCATTTGTCACAATGCTCTGGTGTGGCAGCACCCTATAGTCAGATTATTACTGCCAGAATGATCTAGTCTATTGCATCAGGCACCTGTGTCTAGAGATCCTGGTGGATCCAGGCCTAATTCATTTTTATGAAGGTTAGTTAGCCTGAAAGGCGAGTTCTCTTTGGAGTAACTACAGTATTCCACCTACTACACTAAACACTCTGATGCCACACTACTGGTCGGACAGGAAATCTTGCCCAGGGTAAACTTGGCCAGTTGCGGCCACAAATCAACTTTGGCTGCCCAGTAGTCCAGGGGATCTTGGATGGCAGGGTGCAGTCCAAGTTTGCCACCACCTGCTGGTTCAGGTTCTGCTCCATGTCCTATTGCTGGGTGGTTTCTTCAGTAGGCATGTGAAGAAAACTGCTCATCAGAGACTCAAGACTTAAGTTGCTGCCGAAGAAGCTGGTGCTGTTCCTGCCCCCCCTCCCCCTCCAGCAGTTATGGCAGTGGAGTGTGAGCTCAGAGGGTTCCCCCGGTTAGACCTTCATGAGGCTGGGCGATGGCTCACATAAGCAGCGACCAACTGACTATAAAGTATGTCTTTATAGTATTTTTCATCCCTCGCAGAAAGTGTGACAAAAAGGCCCCCATTTTGGACCGTTAGCAAGGGTCTAACATTGTGGAGAGTCAGTAGTCATCCCTCTGCCATATGGTGATAATGAGGTTGTCACCAAAAGCAAATCAGCATGTATCTGACCATTTGCGGAAGGGGGCAGCAATGCGGGCACATATGAACATGGAACCAACACAAATACATTTAGCTGCCAAGCTCACATGTAATAGGTTAGCCAGTTTCATGGGTACCGTTTAACTGATCTTAGCTGTTGCAGCACCATCAGCTGAATATTGCCAATCCCGTGCTGTGCGTTATGGTACAGGATGGGGTTAATAAAGTTGTGTCCATTAAAAACTCTATGCATTTATTTTGTACATTTTGCTTGGGAGTGAGGGCCCATCCCATGTATAAAGTCATGTCCTTTCATTCGAATCAAGAAAGTTTTGCTAGAGTTTGCTGTTTGTGCTGTACTTTTTCTCCCTCCTAGACCCCTTTAATTTTTTGAAGCCTCTTCCTCTGACAGATATTCAATTGTAAATGGATTGTGAGAGCAGATAGCCAACATCAGCAGCTGCGTCTGAATTTTAAACACATTTCGTCTTCCATGTACCAGAATGCTGTTCCACACATTTTCTAGAAACCAATGTCCATCTTCATTATGTCTGTCCCATTCTCTTAGGATTTTGAAGATCCCTGAAAACTGCACTCCATTAATTCTTGGCACTCAAGGTAGAAACGTCCCGAGGAATTTAATTTCTGATTTTACAGCCGTTTCTATTGATAGGCCTTAATAATGTAAAATGTCTCATCAGTACTTGGACAGTTATTTGCATTGCAATTAAGTGGAAGATCAAGACAGGGAACATGACAAAACTGACCACCACTTTTCTTTGTGTCACAATCCCTTCTACAATCTGCACAAAAACAAGAAATGAAAGTGATTTATTTTTTATTTTTCCTAAATGCCACTTGAGTCTAGAATCTTCTAATGCTCCAGTATCCTCAGAAAGTAGAAGAGGGGTAAGTTTCAAATGTCAAAAAAAGTGGAGGGTAGAGATGAAGGACTCTCCAAAGGGAATCATTCATGAGAACCTGACAAACCATTTCTTCCATCTCACGTAGAAGGTTTGTTGTATTGGTTGTGGTTATGAGGTGGAGTACCATATGTTTCCAAGCTCCATGAAATGTAACAGAGGTAATAGTCAGGGGCTCCTGGTCACCTGCAGACTGTAGATGTATGTTACTAGAGGATGGAATAATGTTAGATTACATTAGGCCAGGTGATGCTGGAGTTTCCTGCCTGATAGTAGCTGGGGTGCAGGTGATGTTAACTGTCCACGTGGGTGCAAGGCAGGGCATATAGTGCAGCGGCCAGCATATTTTATAGTAGGAGTCAGAAAATCAGGTGAGAGGTGGAAGAATAAATGTCTCTTTTTAGTGAGTGCAAAAAAGGGGTTGTAGTACATTGAACAAGAATCTGGGCACAGTCACAATTCTTTCCCCAGACAGCGAGGTATGGAGGCTGGCAAAGTGGTAGATAATGGCACTTTTGGTGTGCTATATAGCTAAATTCTCTCTCACTAGAATCTGTGGGTAGTAACTGTAATCTGGAAATTATGGCTGCAGTGTCCACTGCTGGATACAGGTCTTTAGAGGCACATCTGGCCAGGATGTAATTAAAGAGGACCTTTCACCACTCCTGACATGCCTGTTTTAATAGCTCCATGCATTCCCCACGTACTAACAATTCTGGAGCATCTATTCTTATGGCTCTATGTTGTGCCATTCCTTTTTTATTTGCACTAGAAGTTATGAATGAATTGCTATTTGTCTTCAGTAAAGGAACAGAAGGGAGGTGACCAGTTGGGGGTGTGTCCCTGCACAGACTGACTCTATTCAATCAGTGCTGTCATGTTCAGACTGTGCAGGGACACACCCCCAACTGGTCACCTCCCCTCTGTTCCCTTACTGCAGGCAAATAGCAATTCATTCATAACTTCTAGTGCAAATAATAAAAGAATGGCAAAACATAGAGACATAAGAATAGATGATCCAGAATTGTTATTACATGGGGAATGCATGAAGCTATTAAAACAGGCATGTCAGGAGTGGTGCCGGGTGTCTTAACTGTAATCCTTCACCAGCAGCAAAGTCAGGTTAGCTGTAGTCGCAGGTTACCTTGCTGACTCCTATGCTTGGCCATGCAGATTCTAAATTCTTCTCTCTTTCTGACTGTAATAGAAGTGGTAACTTTCACAGAGATTGGTTAGTCTCTGGATCCTGAGGACTAAGGAGAAAGAGCACATGTACTTGCTACCTTACTCCTTACACACTGTCGTCTACTCTCTCTCGTCAAGAAGTAAGAACAGCTCACTCCCGTCCCTCCTGGGGTGGAACAGAGTGATTAACCCTGTCCTTGCCAATCATTCCAGGCCATACTGGGTGTAAATTACATTACATAACATCACATTACAAAACATTTGCAGATACGTGGGTAAGCAAAATAACTATTTGCCTATCACCACCTACATTATCTGGGTACTGGAATCTCTCTCTACTTTTCTGATCTTGTTTCCTATCCAGTGGGACTTTGCATTAATTTCCAGAAAACAGTTTACATTCTATCTAGTAGATATTAGGTAACTTTTTACTACTTTTTAGCTAGCATATACATTAGGGAAAAAGTAAATGAACCTCCTAATTCAGCTGCTATCAAACTCCCAGACTGCTGGTAATACTTTAATATTACTTTCACAATTATTTCCTTATCACATGAGTAATAAAATTAATTGAAAAATTTCACTCAGGACTTATGGGCTCCTGTAATATATAATATGTAGTGAACTTTGGTGGATTCAAGTCATTTAACAATTTAGTAAAAAAATATTAAAAAGATAATACATGAGCTTTTATTTGACTCCCTCCTCACCCCTGCTATCAGAGCCTGGACAAGGTATTTTGGCGCCCTAGGTGGCACAGGCAAATTGCACCCCCCCACCCCAAAAAAAAAAAAAAACAACAAACAAACAAACAATTAAAAGCGACATAACTACTAAGAAAAAGGATTTAAACACATTTAAAAGAAGCAGCGAAGGGCAGATCCAGTGACTTACAGGTGACGTCTCCACGGATTTAAATTTTTCACTTTCCTTTTCTTCTCCATTTGGTCCAGACCATCATGGGCAGACACCTTTGGTCAGGGGTGGGCAGCCCCATCTGCCACATAAGACACAAGTATTACTATATGACACATGGTAGATGGGGGACTGTTACAGATTTTGCAAGTGCCAGTAAAAAATGCTCCCGCCATCTTAGTGCCAGTATATAATGCACTCCCCTCCATAGCGCCAGTATATAATGCATCCCCACCCTAATGCCAGTATATAATGCTCTACCCACTCTACTGCTAGTATATAATTCTCTCCCCCATCCTAGTTCCAGTATATAATGCTCCCCCCAACCTAGGACCAGTATAACATGCCCCCACCCCACCCCAGTGCCAGTATAAAATGTTCCCCCCACCCTAGCACCAGTATATAATGCTTCCCCACCATAGTTCCAGTCAGGGGCGTAGCTATAGGGGATGCAGAGGTAGCAGTCGCTACCAGGCCCAGGAGCCTAAGGGGGCCCAAAGACCCTTGTGCCACATAAGACAACACCAGTATTATAGAAAGTGCATGCAGGTCAAGTTACACCTCTGCTGGAGTGAAGGGGTTAGGTCAAGAATTTGGCATGGGTGGATGCCGTTTGAATTTTTGCCTCAGGCAGAATGAAGACTATGTGCTCCCCTGCCCCTGGCCACAAAGCTCTGAGGGGAGGGGGGGCCCAAGCTCTTGCACCAGGGCCCATGAGCCTTTAGCTATGTCCCTGGTTCCAGTATATAATGCACCCCAACCCTACTGCCAGTATATAATGCTATCCCCCACGCTAGTGCCAGTATAAAATGTTCCCCCCTGTAGTGCCAGTATATAATGCTCTCCCTCTCATCCTAGTTCCAGTATATAATACTCCCCCACCCTAGTGTCAGTATGATGCTCTTCCCTATCCTAGTGTCAGTATATAATGCACCCCAATTCCCCCTGTAGTGCCAGTATATAATGCATCCCCCTCCCCCCTGTAGTGCCAGTATAGAATGCACCACCCTCTCCCCTGTAGCACTAGTATATAATGCACCCCCTTCCCCCCTGTACTGCCAGTATATAATACCCCCCTTCCCCCTATAGTGTCAGTATATAATGCACCCCCTCTCCCCTGTAGTGCCAGGTTTACATGATGCTTCTCCACCCTCTTCTTTGGTGTTCCCAGTACGGTCTTGCTTAGGGAAAAAAAAACACTTAGGGCTTGTTCACATCAACGTTATGTATTCCGTTATAGCTTTCCATTATAATATGGTTATAAAGGAAAATAACGGAATCCATAAGATGGAAATCAAAATGGAAACCTTTAGAGGCATTCCGTTTTGATCTGTCATAATAGAAGTGTATGGGCCTGCATAACGGATACGCCTGGTTTCCGTTATGCAGGATGGAAAACAAAGTTTTGTCGACAGGACCTTGATAGTCTTCCTGTTAATGACCTGTGTGAGAAGCATCAGCTTTAGCGTTTGGAAGGCCTTTAGGAGGAGGTTCAAGCATAGACTGGGGACCCCATGCCTAACTTTGCTGGTGGTAGTATTAGTGGCATTTGTAGCCACGGTGGTGTAGGTAGGGACACTTGTTGTAAGGAAGATGAGGACTATGATAATTGTAACTGCAATTTAGGACAAGTCCCGAACTAGGCAATTACACCTCACTTGTCTGTGGGATTCAAATTGGTTAATATGTTTTCCCCAGGTGCCAGGGAATGCGGTCGACCTAAAGAATCAAACAGCCAGACAGGTAGCTGGTTAAAGGATTCTCTTCCTGGCAGCGCCCAACGAGTCAATTTTATTAGTTGTACATTGGGGGTCTAGTCACCACCCCTTTAATCATCATTTTTAATATGACGAACCAAAATAATTTAATAAAATATCAAAATCAGCAATGAAAAGACAGAATACAGAAGTTAAGCTCTGTTTATTGTTCCCTTAAATGATAGTTTCGTAATACATTAAAGAACATCACAAGTTTTAATTTTAAATGTCAGACAGAAAAAGGAGAAAAAAGATTAGGGGAAGTAGACAGAAATGTATGATGCCTCTCAAAGCACATCTGTGTTCAAATTAAAACACATTTCCCTTACATTTTCCTCCTCTTGAACACAGTTTACAACAGGGGAAAGAGTGCCCCCCATGACTACATTCTGACTGGATCCCCCAGATCAGGGCTAATAAGCCATTCATCACCAGAGGGCTCTTCCTCCCAAACAAGCGGTTCCTCTCCCTGTATCTCCCTTAAATCCTCCCTAGTGATGAATGCATGGGAGGCTCAGGAATGATAATTGCATATTAATCAGAGTCCATTTTTGTTGCATCAATGTCTGCATAGTTTGCAGCAGGGCTTAGGTTCTTAAAATCATCCAGTTCATCAGCAGCTGCAGGATTCATAGGCAGGCTCCGACTGGCCCACAGGTGTACAGGTGAATCCCCCGGTGGGTCCCTGAGCAAGGTTGGCCCCTAGTCTCCCACCCCCTGCACAAGAGACACAAAATACAGCATACCGACTGCACCATATACATAAATTTAATGCACCTCAACCAGTCTATGTTCATATAAAAAACCTAATAGATTATTAAAGAAACTCCCCAGTTTATTATTATAGACATGATCAGAGCTGAGATGACTTCTAGGTATAGAGGAAAGCTAGCCAGTGTCCTCTTCTCCCAAGGACCTACCTTCTCAAAGTTGCTGCAGGAACCCCCATATTTAATCATCTGGTAGCAGCTTGCTGCTGTGTTAGCAGGTAATATTTGAATGTATCCATACGGGGGGCCCCCAAAATAAATTTTACTGGTGGGCCCTATGCACCTCAGTCCGACACTGTTCATAGGTATACAGTATATTTTTCTTTCACAACTTCTCCATAGCTCACATTCACCACATGGGTTGTAATGACAGATGGCTTATGACGATAGTGTTTCCTTCCTGCTTTCACACACTTCACTGTCAATTTAATCAGAAGATACAAGATTAGAATCATTATAACAATCTGGATACCTGTTGAAAAAAGACCACCTATTCAGCCTTTTACATCACTAAACCAGTAAAAAGGGTTTGACCAATCCAGCCAAGTGGGCCAATCTGGATTCTGTTGGAGATACAACATTTTACAGCTTAGTCTATTGCTGGAGTGACTTCTGCTGGATTGACTGCAGTTTATTGTTATGACACTGTTACTAATGCTCACTTGTAGTCTCTCTATGCATTTCTATGATGTATTGTATTTCTTGTACATTGAGGTGAACTCCCTGATTTTTTTTCCTGTCTGTGCCTTTCACCATGTAAGGTGACCTTCAGTTATTGCATGTATGTTCCAATAAACCCAGTTCCTGTTACTCCACAATGTCTGATCTAAACTGACTCTGCTGCACTCAATAACCATACTCTGCAACAGATTCCAGTCATCTTTAGAGTTGGCAGCTCTATAATCTTCCTTCAGTCTTTTGTTATGTTCTATATCAGCAATCACTTGGACCATACCATCTACATAATGACAGCATGCTGGTCCTACAATCTGACAGAGGCCCTCCACTGGCTGCAGTAAGGTAATCTAGCACTAAAGTATGCCGATTGGTTACAATAAGGGGTTGTTTCATGAAAGCAGAGGTGACATTCAGAGCATCAAATATATTCTCAGTTATGTTATCAACATGTTCCGCTAGTTTCTCTATTGCATGAGCATTTTTAACTGATAATCCTACCAGAGTTAGGGCATAACCAAACATTTCCTCCCATGGCATATGTACCTGAGGTTTGGTTTTCTTTGCCTCCCTTTTGGAAAGAGTGTGTTTTTGTACTTGATGCAACGGAATATCTTTTTGTTCCCATACCCAGGTCCCTTGGATTAGTTTGCCTAAGGTGCAAATTCTTGAGTATTCAGAGGGAAGCCATTTGTACCACATACCACATATACATTATGTGGAAGAGTGTCTCCTGACTGATTAAAAACTGTAGCCAAATAGACTGCAACTTGCACATCTTTGTTTACACTGTTAATGAGGTGTTCTTCCTCTTGGCTAAGGTTACCAGCAATGGCCTTTAACATGTTATGAGTGAGCCAATGTTGAACATGTCTAAGACATTGCGTCTGTCCTGGGGCTTTAACCCCTACACATGAAGTGGTTTCATTGGGGTTACCATGACAATCGGTGCGGTTTAATGATTGTTGGAACTCAAGCATATTTTCTCCATTTCCCGATCTCCTAATTACCTGTAGGCACTCACAATTAGTGAGATTGGGAAAACAGCTTGCAACATAATGAGGATGTAAAGGTGATATCTGAGTTTTTCCTAGTGACTTAGCTTTGGGCTTTCCCCTCCAACTGAACAACATCCAGGTAGAGTTAGACCAATTAGCTATTTTGAGAGGGAGAACTCTTGAAGATTTAGGATTTGACAAAAGAGAAAATGGGTGTGGATTACTTGCCAACTCCGTAATCTCCTTCACTGTTAATGGAATAGCAATATATGGCATTGTGTTAGAAGATATAGGGGCATGAGTACAAAGCCAACAATCTTTCAGCATAGACTGAGCAGCTATAGAAACGTGCATCTTCAATAGCTTATTCTCAGTATGGGCTGACAGCTTTTCCTGTATTTCTGTTTCCACTGTTTCCACCACATTGCACATATCAAATGTGAAAAGTAACAGATATATAATTAAAGCAAACATGGTGAAGTCTTTATGCTTAGCTCTGGATTCAGGATCTTCTTGCAGTGACTGCCATGCATCCAGGTGGGCTTTCCTTCCAGCTTAACTGAAGTGGGTGTCGTCAGCAGAACCTGGTAAGGACCATCAAATCTTTTGTCCAGGGCTCCTCTAATGTCGCGTTTCACGCAAACCCAATCTCCAGATTTCAGGAATGTCCACCTTCAATTGAATCTGGGTCTGGAATAGAATCATAAACTTGTTTATGCACTCCTCTTAGATATTTCTGTAGTGTGCTGACATACCCTGTCAAATCTGAATGATGTAGCTATGCTTGTTGAGGGAAATACAAACCTATGGGCAAGCATTCTGTCCAGGGCTTACCAGTCTCTTCTATTGCTTTTTGTAGCTTTAATTTTAGCATTCCATTCAGGTGTTCAACTCTTCCGCTGCTTTGTGGTCTATACGGAACATGAAAAGCTTGTTCTATGCCGAAGGCTCTCATTATCTCTTGTAAAACCTCTCCTGTAAAGTGTGTACCTTGATCACTTTCTATCACTTCTGGGACACCAAAGTGGCACACTACTTCTGCCATTAGTTTCTTTGCAGTGTTTTTTTGCATTAGCTGTGGTCACTGGCCAAGCTTCTGGCCATCCTAAAAACAGGTCCACACACATCAGGACATATTCATACTTACCAACGGCTGGTAATTGAATATAGTCCACCTTACCTGGATTATGGAGGCACAAATCATGCAGCCTTGTACAAACCTGGCAGCAGCATTGCTGAATTCCGGGGCTGCCAACCATGCAAACACGATATCACACATTCTCTCCCTGGACACATGCATAGGTCCATGTACAACTTGAGTCATCATTGGGTACAATACACGAGGTAGGCACAGCTTCTTATCAGCTTTCCATAGACCATCCTCCTCTTGTATGGCTCCTTTTTCCTTCCATCTTTTCATTTCCTGGCTCAAGGCATGAGCCTACAATTGTTTTAATAAATCTATTTATCTGTTCCAATTTTACATCTGCTATGAGCACCTCGTCTATTTTTAAAGGGAGAAGTGCAGCTGCTTTAGCATCTTCATCAGACAGTTTGTTTCCAGCAGCTTCTGATGAGGCCTCTTTTGTATGTGTCTGTACTTTAATGATACCTACCTGTTTTGTCAGTGTCAGGGACTAAAAAAACTCTTTCACACTTTCACCATTCTTTATGGGTTTCCCCGTAGAAGCAACAAAATCCCTGCTTCTCCAGTTGGGCCCAAATCATGGGCAACACCAAAAGCATACCTTGAGTCTGTATATATATGTTAGCTGTCTTTCCTTCAGCTATTCTACATGCTTCAGCGAGTGCCTTCAACTCCGCCTCCTATGTTGACATGGAGGGAGTGGTTCTCTTTCTATTACCTCAGTTTGTGTGGTCACAGCATATCCCGTCTTATATGCTCCATTATGAAAATATCTGGAACCATCTACAGAAAGCTCAAAATTAGCGTTAGTAATACCCCATTACTCATCTCTAGCTTCATAAGCTCCATACAATCATGTTGTTCCCCTGGGTACTGTCGGATCAGACGCTCAGGAAATTTGTCTTCCTAACAAAATGGGTATTCCTAATCGGCCTGTCTTTCTGCTTTTTCCCACTCTTTCTCAAAATTTTCCCATTGTACATGCCATCTGGCCTCCTCCTCTGTTGGAGGCTGTGGGAGTAATGTAGCAAGATTTAACACTGTACAACATTTTATGGTAAGGTTAGAAGGAGTGAGGAGGCTGGTTTCATATTTGGTAAGTCGGGAAGCTGACATGTGCTTGGTGTGAGTCTGATTAAGAATCTCACTTACAGCATGAGAAACCATGAGAACCAAAGGATGATCCAATACAATATCTGTGGCTTTGTCTTTTAAGAGTGCAGCTGCAGCCACGGCTCGAATACATGAGGGAAACCCTTCTCATCACGGGGTCTAGTCTTGCAGAATAATAGGCGACTGGCCTTTGCCTCCCTCCATGAAACTGAGTAAGGACTCCCTGAGCATGTCCCTGCGTTTCATGACAAAAAAGGAAGAATAATTTGCCATAATTTGGGAGACGCAACCTAGGTGATAAAATTATACAGCTTTTAAGGTGAATAATAGCTGCCACTTCTTCCGGGGTGAGGGAAAATGGTTGTCTCTTTTGATCATCATACAATGGTTGCATGAATACTGATGCTGAAGGTATCCACTCTCTGCAATATGTAACCAAACCCCAAAATGTTTGTAGTTGCTTGGCATTTTTTGGTAATGGTGCCTCTATGATTGACCTGATTCTTTCTTTTGATAAATGTTTAACCCCATGTGAAATGCAATGACCCAAAAATGTCACTGTAACTTGGCAAAACTGCACCTTTTCTTTGGAAGCCTTGCAACCATTTTCAGCCAGGTACTTCATGAGCGGTATACTATCTTCCCTGCAATCTTATTCAGTCTCACAACATAGAAGTAAATCATCTATTGTCACGCTCTGGTGTGGGGGGGATATTTCACACCAAGCGCAGGTGAAAGAGGGGGGAATGGAAATGGGATTAGGCCTGGAACTAGTGAAGGCAGATGGTCACCTCCTATTGAAACCCTGACTCCAGTCCTAGCTTACTAACAGTATGAACAGGCCTAGAAAGTAGGTGAGCACATAGGCTGGAAACCTGGGACCCTAACTGTCCCTGAAGGACCTTGAAGCCAGGGACTGGAATGAGACAAACTGTTCCTCCACCAACCTGGACAAACAGTAGTCTCCCCTCAGGCCCAAGCACCAAAACACAAGGAAGATATACACAAATAAACGAAAGGGAAAGAAAACACTTAACTGTCCTGAAGATAATGGCAGCAATGGGCTCTCTACAGAGAAACACACACCAGCAGACCACAGAAAGTATAAACCGCACAGCATGGTGGGAGAAGCAACACTAAATAGACAAAGATAATTGATAAAACACCTACACTTGAAGGGGGGAGTGTGTGGTGAATGCCAGCAACAAAACAACCAAAGGAGAACCTGTCAGTTTAACCCACGGGTTGCCAATCTGACAGATCTCCTGATACCTGTCGCAGGAATGTCCGTGACAGTACCCCCCCTTCTATGGGTGGCCTTCGGACACCCAGGACCAACTTTATCCGGATGAGACCGGGGAAACGCTTTCACCAAACGACTGGCATTCACGTCAGATGCCGGTACCCACATCCTCTCCTCTGGTCCATAACCCTTCCAGTGAACAAGATACTGAAGAGATCTACAGAGAACTCGAGAGTCAATAATCTTGGCGATTTGGAATTCCAAACTGCCGTCCACCATGACAGGCGCGGGTGGTAAGGGAGATGGCTCCAGTGGTTCAACATATCTCTTCAACAAAGATCTGTGAAACACATTATGAATTTTCAGGGCCTGAGGAAGTTCAAGACGAAATGCTACAGGATTAATGATGGCAGTGATCTTATATGGACCAATAAATCTTGGACCCAACTTCCAAGATGGAACTTTCAACTTAAAGGGGTATTCCCATCTCACAAATGTAGTTTGTATAGTTAGATATAGCCATGCCAATATTATTACTAATAGAATGTATTTATATAAAATGTACTGTTTAGAAGATTTGCCTATTTGTATACCCATTGTCCCACACACATCAGTCAGGCCGTTGCCCCTAGTTACGACCACCATGGCCATGTAGTAGTGGTGCTCAGCTTGCTGTTGTTCAAACCCGCTCTGAGGTAACTGCTGTATTGTGAACTCACATGGCATGAGCATGCGGAGACACATCTTAGGGTACTTTCACATCTGCGTTTTGGATGCTACAAGTCCAAAACGCAATGGTCACGATCTGTCCAAAACGCAGACTTTATAAATGGATCCTGCTCCATAGAAATGAATTGATCTTGGGACAGGATCCATTTCTCTGCGTTTGGAAGTGCAGACAAAAATGCTACAACCCTAAGATGTGTCTCTGCATGCTCATGTAATGTGTGTTCACAATACAGCAGTTACCTCAGAGCGGGTTTGAACAAGAGCAAGCCGGCCACCACTACTACATGGCCATGGTGGCCGTAACTAGGGGCAACGGCCTGACTGATGTGTGTGGGACAATGGAAATACAAATAGGCAAATCTAGTAAACGGTACATTTTATATAAATACATTCTATTAGTAATAATATTGGTATGGCTATATCTAACTATACAAACTACATTTGCGAGATGGGAATACCCTTTAATGATTCTTGTGGATAGCCACACAGAATCACCCATTCTTAGGTCCGGACCATTCATACGTTTCCTTTCAGACTCCTGTCTACGATTGTTTATGACAAAAACGAGGACCACTCCTCCTGATTCTCAGAGACAAAACATCTCAAGTAAGTCTCCAGACTCTGATTAGTACGCTCCGTCTGTCCGTTCGACTAAGGATGAAAAGCCGAAGAGAAGGACCGTTGTACCCCCAGACGAGTACAGAACGCCCTCCAGAATCTGGATACGAACTGAGTCCCACGATCAGAGACCACGTCAGTGGGAATGCCATGGAGTTTCACAATATTGTCAACAAACACTTGTGCAAGTGTTTTAGCATTAGGTAGGCCAGGTAAAGCAATAAAGTGCGTCATCTTACTAAAACGATCAACTACCACCAGAATAACTGTCTTTCCAGACGAATTAGGCAGGTCAGTGATAAAAATCCATGGAATGGGCAACGGAAGTAGGGGTCCAGAAGGTCGAGTATATGTCACCTTAGCGCATGCACAGACACTACAGGCCAACACATAGTCCTCAACACACTTACGCAGCCCTGGCCACCAGAATCTACGAGAAATGAGTTTGACAGTGGATTTACTCCCAGGGTGTCCCACAAGCACCGTACAGTGATGTTCCTCAAACACCTTATGACGCAATTCAGATGGAACAAACAATTTCCCAGGGGGCAAGACTCCATTTCGTCTCCCTGGGCCTCTAATACCTTAGCCTCAAGATCAGGGTAAAGAGCGGATATCACCACCCCTTCTGACAAAATAGGACTCGGATCTTCAAAATCACCACCTCCGGGAAAACTACGTGACAAGGCATCCGCCTTGACATTCTTAATCCCAGGACAATACGTGACAATGAAATTGAATCTGGTGACGAACAAAGACCATCTGGCCTGCCTCGGGTTAAGTCGTTTAGCCGACTCCAGGTAAGCCAGATTTTTGTGAACAGTGAAAACCGTGATAGAGTGAATCGCCCCTTCCAACCAAAGACGCTATTTCTCAAAAGCCAACTTAATGGCCAGTAACTCTGTTACCCACATGATAATTTCTCTCCGCAGCAGAGAGTTTTTTTCGAGAAAAAGGCACATGGGCGCCATTTACCTGGTGACGGACCCTGTGACAAAACTGCTCCTACCCCCAACCTCCACAATGAAAGGTTGTGACACATCTGGCTGCACCAATATAGGAGCAGAGGTAAAGCACTCCTTCACAGCGGAAAAGGCTCGCAATGCTGCATCAGACCACACTGAGATATCCGTCCCTTTCCTAGTCATGTCAATTAAGGGTTTAACTATTGTCGAATAGTTCTTTATAAATTTTCGGTAATAGTTAGTGAACCCCAAAAACCGCATAAGAGCCTTCAAATTTTCAGGTTCATACCAGTCCAAAACAGCATGGACTTTCTCTGGATCCATACGAAAACCTGAAGATGAGAGCAGGTATCCTAAGAATTGCACCTCGTGTACAGCAAAAACAAATTTCTCTAAGTTTGTGTACAATTTGTTGTCTCTTACGATCTGCAACACCTGTCTAACGTGATCCTGATGTGTCACCATATCTGGAGAATAAATTAGTATGTCATCCAAATACACGACTACAAACCTCCCCACAAGATGATGAAAAGATGTCATTAACAAAATGCTGGAAGACAGCAGGAGCATTGGTCAACCCAAAAGGCATGACCAGGTTCTCAAAGTGGCCCTCAGGAGTGTTAAAAGCCATCTTCCATTGATCCCCGTCCTTGATCCTGACCAGATTATATGTCCCCCTTAAGTCCAACTTGGAGAACACCTTGGCATCAACAATCTGGTTAAACAAATCAGGAATCAAAGGAAGGGGGTAAGGATCACGGACAGTAATTCGATTGAGTTCATGGAAATCCAGACATGGCCTAAGAGTTCCATCCTTTTTCTTTACAAAGAAAAACCCTGCTGCCACAGGAGATTTAGAAGGACTTATGTGTTCTTTAGCCAAACTCTCAGCAATATATTCTATCATGGCTGTTCTCTCAGTTCCAGAAAGGTTATACAGCCTAGATTTGGGCAATTTTGCTTCGCGGATAAGATTGATAGGACAATCGTATTCCCGATAAATAAAATATCCTGGCATCCCCCTTCAGAAAATACATCAGAGAAATCAGATATAAAAGAGGTTATTTCATTTATGGCACGCAAATCGTAAACTGTTCTATATGTCACCGGTGACACACTCCCTTATTACACCAGTTTCCAAGTACTGTTTGATCTGTGTCTCTACCCTGGTGTTTGGAAATACTTAAAGGGTATTGTTTAAGCTGTACCTCAGATGCTCCAGCCAGAACATCTACATTCCATTTGAGGAACAGGCATTCTTCCCCAATCAGTTTTTCTCCTTGCCCAAAACTCTTTAGGCACTTCTGAAATCATCTCATCCCTTGTGGGTTATTCCAAGTAGTGCAGTCCATCGTACATTACTGCACATACTGTACATTGTTTACGTAGATTCTCATCACAGAGGGGACTTGTGACTGTAATGTTACCCTCAGGAGTGTACTGTATCACAGCTTGTATAGCTCCCAAAAGGTCTGCCCCTATCAGATTAACAGGACAGCTTTCGGACACCAAAAAATTAGTAAGAATTTCTTGGGTATCTTTTATTCTTACTCTCATGGGCTTTGTTTTTTCAGAGGAACAGTAGTTACTGCTAAAACTGTCCCAGACATTCTTCTAACAGACATGTGGCTTGATGGCACTATTCAAGATGTTAAAATAGAACAGCTTGCCCCTGTATCCACTAGTGATTCTATACTATCCCCCCAAGGCATCATCATTTCAATATAGGTAGAAGGTCCAGGATCAGACGGAACCTGGATAGCAGCAGCAGTGGGGATGGGACTGGATACAGAGATCTCAGCTTCCTATTGGCTTTGTTGCATGTTTTGTTGCATTTGAGGAACTCTCCTCAATCCAGGGCATTGTCTCTATAAATGTCCAAGTTCTCCACAGTTATAACAGTTGCCTCTAAACCTCTGTGCTTATTCCTTTTAAATCCCTCTGTGTACTTCCCCCCCTATCTATTCTGTACTTCTTATTCCATATATATTGTTATAACTTGTGGTTTCTTCTTCCTTTGTTGTTCCTCTATTCCTTTCAACACTGTCAAACATAATGTGCTCCTGATTCTATCCTTTTGCTTACCCATCTCGACAAAACATTCATAAAATCAGCTCCTGACTTAAAGCTGTCTGCTTTTGAACCCTCCCCCACCAGCCTATACTGCTCTATCTGTTTAAGAAATGGTGCTCCTTGTGTTGCTTGTATAAGTCCTGCTAGGTCAGCCCATGTTGCCTTGTATATAAACCAGAATGGTGTTTTGTGGGATCTTGAAGTGATCCTGCAGTAATAATCTGTTCAGATGGGGACCAAGGTCTATACCATCCGGTTTGGGAAACCTCTCCCCCTGGCCCTACAGTTTCTTGCACTACAACTAGGAATATTCCTCTCGGCCCTTCTTCTTCTGCAGGGAACCCATAAAAGGTAGCTCCCTCACTGGATGTACTGTCTATAGGGAGGTTTCCCCGATAAGCTGATGACATTCCTTTAATAGCCTCAATGGCTGGCTGCATAATGCACTTTACACACCCTGAAATGTTTATTAAAGTTGCTCCTCCACACTGCTGACACATACCGTGCAGCGTCATGGGCTTCTCCAGAGAAGTTTGAGACTTTCCTTGAACTGGAGCTTGTAGGGGTGTTATGGGTGTACTTACATATAGTGAAGGGCTAGGTGACCCACCGAGTGACATTGAAGCATCATCTTTTTTCACATCTATGACTTGAGACACTTGTGTCACAGGGGATACAGGGGGATCAGATGAACTACAAGTTGGCAATGCTGCTGGCTCTGCTTCTGCTTTTATACTGTGTGTCATAGTACAGAGCTGTGTGTGTCAAAGCACAGCTAATGACAAATAACAAAGAAAAAACCAACAGACAATGGTGTTCTTATAATCCCTAGAGTCCCTAGAGCAAGAGGACAATACCTGAACCATGGCCATTACAGGTGGGAAACCACAGTAAGAATAAATATTTCTTACATAATTATTGTGTGCTGTACAGGACCTTTGAGCCAGATAGGGGTGCTGAGGAGAAGAGACATCAGAGGAGAAGGGTGGTTGCTGTGTGGAAATAAATACTGGAAGCAATGTATGGCCAAAACCTCCAAAAGAACTGGCAAAGCCAGATCTGCTTTCACTGTGGTCAGCTCATGAACTGGTGATGCCACTGCCGCTATCTCTGCGCGAGTATCTTCAATATGTCGTCATTTTCTCCACAAGGCTGGTATACAAAACCACAGCCATCTGCCAAATTAAAAAAAGTTGTTCAACTGTAGAACAAGCTACTGTTTCTTCTGACAATTAACACTGGTGTGTGTATAAATACAGACAGGCTTTCTGCCCCTGTTAATGCATATTTTTGAACACTTATACAGAACAAGCCACTGTTTCTCATGACAATGTGTGTTTATATAAACAGAAGTAGGGATCTGCCCCCATTAAGTCATATTTTTGGATGCTTTATACCAACAAGCCACTTTAGTTTTTTTTCAAAAACACTGTGTGTTTAAACACCATCTGCCCCCAATAAGGGGCAACTTCAATCATTTCTAGTATGAAAATGCATAACACATGCAGCGGCACTGTGTTTCTGAACATGCTGTTTAATAACATCAACCATTATTTTAAACCATAGTTATATGTCAGTGTCCCTGACATTATTTGCTATTACTGTCATTATGTT
This sequence comes from Rhinella marina, assembly GCA_900303285.1. Lineage (NCBI taxonomy): Eukaryota > Metazoa > Chordata > Amphibia > Anura > Bufonidae > Rhinella > Rhinella marina. The sequence continues at coordinate 21,453 of ONZH01019761.1, read as the reverse complement.
CAAGAGCTGAAGGGGATGGGGGGTGTCAAAAATTTGTAAAGAAAAATAAAAAAAGAGAATGAAAAGATATTAAAAGAAATCTAAGTCCTAGGATACCTCAGAGTGTCATATACCAAATTTCAGGTCAATTTGAGCACCTCTGATTTGTGTACAATCAAAATAGTTGCAAATCAATTTTTTTAAAAAAAATTAGATGAATTGGACACGGAACAAATTTCAAGAAGGTTGCTCATCTCTAGTGCTGACCTAATTCCTGTATGTCATTTTAAGCTAACAAACAATAAGAGGCTAACAAACAATATCCATTCTCTGCTGAAACACTGATACAAAAGGTAACTAACTGACTAAGGGTTGGAGAAAAATAAATCAGTCCACAATCTTTTTGTCTACTCCTAAGAGTATAGAAAAAAATGCATGTAAATGCCTTTCACCTGTAAAAACTGCAATGGCATCAAAATCCATGTAAAAAAAGACATGTTTTTTTACAATATTTTTTATGCTGTTTTACCCACACTTCACACTACTTGTCAATATTCAGTTAGGCCTTATTCACAGAGTGAGTGGTCGGTCAGTGATTTTCATCAGTGATTGTGAGCCAAGACTAGATGCCGGTCCAAAACACAGAACAGGAGCAAATTTTTCCTTTATACCAGGAATGCTCAACCTGCGGCCCTCTAGCTGTTGTAAAACTACAACTCCCACCAGGGGCGGGCTGGGCCGGGGGGCAGGAGGGCAGATGCCCCCCGGGCTGGTGTATGTCAGGGCCGCCATGGCTCCTGAACTCAATTGTATCTGCATCCACTAGATGCAGATACAATTGTGCCAGTAGCAGCCAGCGCAGGCGGAGCAGGGAACCTCTGGTTCCCTGCTCCGCTACTCCCGGTGGCCGGCGCACAGATGTGATGTAGGCGGCGCGATGACGTCATCGCGCCGCCTGCGACGTTCCTCGGGAGCAGACCCGCCGGAAGAGGCCGGGTCTGCATCGTGGGACCGCGCCTGGACAGGTGAGTATTAACTGCCCTCCCCTTATGCTCTCTATATGCACCCCTTAACCTAATACTGCCCCCTGCCTCCCTATTACTGACCCCCATACTGGCCCTGCCTTACCCTAACCCTAATACTGGCCCCTGCCCACCTAGTACTGACCACCCTGCCTTACCCCTGACCCTAATACTGGCCCCTGACCCCTAATACTGACCCTGCCTGACCCCTAACCCTAGTACTGGCCCCTGACCTCTAATACTGACCTGCATTAACTCATAACCCTAATATAGGCCCCTGACCCCTAATACTGGCCCTGCCTGACCCTTAATCCTAGTACTGGGCCCTGACCTCTAGTACTGGCCGCTGACCACTTATTTTGGCCCCTGACCCCTACCCTAGTACTGACCTCTAACCTTGGACCCCTAACCCTGATACTAGCCCCTTACCCCCTAGTACTGACCCCTAATACTGGCCCTGTCGCACCCCTAAGGCTACTTTCACACTTGCGTCAGCAGGATCCATTTGTGAGATCCGTCCAGGCTCTCATAAACTGATCCGTCCTGATAATACAACCTTCTGAACGGATCCGTTTGTATTATATTTTACATAGCAGAGACGGATCCGTTCAGAACTCCATTGAAAGTCAGTGGGGGACGGATCCGTTTACTATTGTGCATGAGTAAACGGATCCGTTCCCATTGACTTACATTGTAGTCATGACGGATCTGTTTCCATTCCGCTCAGTCAAGCGGACACCAAAACGCTGTCAGAGCGGAATGGAGACGGAACGGAGACAAACTGATGCATTTTGAACGGATCCTTTTCCATTCAGAATGCATTAAGGAAAAACTGATCAGTTCAGGACCGTTTGTGAGAGCCTGTGACGGATCTCACAAACGGATCCTGCTGACGCAAGTGTGAAAGTAGCCTAACCCTAGTACTGGCCCCTGACCTCTAATACTGGCCCCTGACCCCTACCCTAGTACTGACCTGTAACCCTGGACCCCTAACCCTAATATTGACACCTAATCCTGTCCCTAACCCTAATATTGACTGCTAACCCTAATACTGACCCCTAATACTTTCCCTATCTCTAATACTACGCCATACAGACCCCTAACCCTACTACTGACTCCTAACCCTGAGGCTACATTCACACGACCATATTTCTAAGTCTGAATCTGTTCCGCAATTTTGCCGAACGGGTGCGGACCCATTCATTTCAATGGGGCCGCAAAAGATGCGGACACCACACCATGTACTGTCCACATACGTAGTTCCATTCCCCCCAAAAAATATAGTGCATATGCCCTATTCTTGTCCGCAAGAATAGGCATTTCTATATAGGGCTGGCACTGTGCGTTCCGCAAAATGTGGAACGCACAAGGCCAGTATTTGTGTTTTGCGGATCCACAATTTGGGGACTGCAAAACACTTTCGGTCGTCTGAATGTAGCTTTATGCTAATACTACGCCTATCCCTAATACTGACCCCTAACCCCAATACTGACCCCTAACCCCAATACTGGCCCTTAACTCTAACACAGTGACCATAATATATGACTGTCCACATATATCTCTACACACTGCATTTTTTACACCTGACATATACACACAGAGTACTGATATGTCAGGTAGAAGGTATAATAGATGCAGTGGGTAAACGTATATAGTATATACAGCAGTGTACTGATATGTGAGGTACGAGGTATAATACATGCAGTGTCTACAGGTATATAGTATACAACGCAGTGTACTCATGTGAGATACAAGGTGTAATTTATACATCACACCTCACATATCAGTACACTGTTGTATATATTATATATCTGTACACACTGCATCTAATATACTGTATATATGTACGTGTGTACATATATATAGTATATACAGCAGTGTACTGATATGTGAGGTATGAGGTATAATAGATGCAGTGTGTACTGATATATAGTATATACAGCAGTGTACTGATAAGTGAGGTATGAGGTATAATACATGCAGTGTGTACAGATATATAGTATATACAGCCGTATACTGATATGTGAGGTACGAGGTATAATAGATGCAGTGTGTATAGATATATATTATATGCACTGCTGTATATACTCTATATACCCACTGCATCTAGCTTGTCATGTGACCGTTAGCAACTTGTAGCCAGTGACGTCTCACCCACTGCAATCTAGCTTTTACAGAGTATTATAATACAGTGTGTGTACGCTGTATTCAGAGGGCACACTGAAGGGTCACTATAGACAAATGGGCACATATACTGCAAGAGGCAAAATACATAAAGGGGGCACACTGAAGGGGCACTATACACAAAGGGGCACATATAAGAGGCACGTTTTATAAGGGGCACCAAGCATGTGGCACTAGCATTAGGGGAACTGTGTGTGGCACTATAAACAGAGGGCACAGGGCATATGACACTATATACAGAGGGCACAGAGCATGTGGCACTATAAACAGAGGCCACAGAGCATGTGGCACTATATACAGAGGGTAAAGGGCATATGGCACTGTATACAGAGGGCACAGAGTATGTGGCACTATATATAGAGGGCACAGGGCATATGACACTATATACAGAGGGCACAGAGTATGTGGCACTATATACAGAGGGCACAGAGCATGTGGCACTATATACAGAGGGCACAGAGTGTGTGGCACTATATACAGAGGGCACAGAGCATGTGGCATTATATACAGAGGGCATATGGCACTGTATACAGAGGGCACAGAGTATGTGGCACTATATATAGAGGGCACAGGGCATATGACACTGTATACAGAGGGCACAGAGTATGTGGCACTATATACAGAAGGCACAGAGTATGTGGCACTATATACAGAGGGCACAGAGCATGTGGCACTAATGCTGCTGTTATATTCAGGGCACAGAATGTGGCACTAAGATGAGTTTGTGTCAGTATGCAGGGTGCCAATGTGTTGGTAAAGCGTGAAGCTGAAGACATCTTCTCGGCAAAATCTGCAAAGCTGCATTGTGGATGGGATGAGTCGTCATGGTGGTCTGAACCAGATGGGGAAGAACTCAGGAAGAGACGTCACCTGTAAGTCACTAAATAGAAATTATTATTCTGCTACTGACTGTGTATGATGGGAGCTGTAGTCACCTGGATGATCTACAGCTGATGATGGGTGGTAGCATGCTGTTTTGCGCAACAACTCCCAGCATACTGGAAGCTGTAGTTTCATATGGCGAGGGCTGACCTGACTACTCAGATGGTATCTGTACTAAACCTTTAAAATCTGGTAATGTATTTATGTATTGAACTTGGTTCTGGTGCTGTATTTATGTAGAGAACTTGGTTCTGGTGATGTATTTATGTATTGAACTTGGTTCTGGTGCTGTATTTATGTAGAGAACTTGGTTCTGGTTCTGTATTTATGTATTGAACTTGGTTCTGGTGCTGTATTTATGTAGAGAACTTGGTTCTGGTGCTGTATTTATGTAGAGAACTTGGTTCTGGTTCTGTATTTATGTAGAGAAATTCGTTCTGGTGCTGTATTTATGTAGAGAACTTGGTTCTGCTGATGTATTTGTGTAGAGAACTTGGTTTTGGTGCTGTATTTATGTATTCAACTAGGTTCTGGTGCTGTATTTGACTTATGGGTTTAGTTATGGTGCTATATTTCTTGTTGATTTTGTTGCTGTATTTGACGTATGGGCCTGGTTCTGGTGTTGTATTCATGCAGTGAACTTGGTTCTGGTGCTGTGTTTGACTTCTAGGTTTGGTTCTGGTGCTGTATTTATGTAGAGAACTTGGCTCTGGTGCTGTATTCATGTAGAGAACTTGGTTCGGGTGATGTATTTATGTAGAGAACCTGGTTCCGGTGCTGTATTTATGTAGAGAACTTGGCTCTGGTGCTATATTTATGTAGAGAACTTGGTTCTGGTGCTGTTTTTGACTTATGGGTTTGGTTCTGGTGCTGTATTCATGCAGTGAACTTGGTTCTGGTGCTGTGTTTGACCTCTAGGTTTGGTTCTGGTGCTGTGTGTATGTAGTGATCTTGCTCTGTATTTGTGTGTTAAACATACATCTGATGCTATACGTCTAATACTATCCATTCACATTTGCGCTTGGGTCACAGATTCTGTTAAAAAGACCGGGCAGAAAAGTTCTGCATGCAAGACTTTTTTGTTCGGTAAAGGAGCAGCATCCTGAGCAGACCCTATTGTACTCAATGGAGTCTCTTCAGCTCAGGGGTTGGTAAATCTGCCGCCTTTTAACCATTTAAAGCCAATTTACCTATACCGGCTTTATGGTAGGCGGAGTTAAACAGGTTAAGGGTGGGCCGCTACACATGGGCCAGTGCTGTGTGCTTGCCACCCAGGCTAAAATTTGCCAGCCAGCCCCTGACTCCCACCATGCCCTGCTGTAGGCTGATAGCTGTAGGCTGGCCAGGCATGCAGAGATTTGTAGTTTTGCAACAGCTGCAGGGTTGCAGGTTGGGGATCCCTGCATTATACCTTCTCTCTTTCTACGTTCCACAGCAGATTGTAGGGCGCCGGGTTTTGGAACCTCGCCAATCAGCTATTGATGGCCTATCCTTATGATAGACCAGGGGTAGACCACCTCTGAAACCCCAACTCCAACTCCCAGCATGCATACTTGCTCTGCTGTTCTCAGAAATCCCATAGAAATGGATGGAGCATGCTGGGAATTGTAGTTTTGCAACAGCTTGAGTACTGAAGGTTGCTGACCCCTGGGATAGTCCATCGATTAAAAAAAAGTCTGGACAACCTCATTAAGGTAACGTTTTCCAACCTGTGCCTCTCTGTCAGTTGTAAAATGTTATCTCTTATCATTATCATACCAATTACAAGCTGTCAGGGGATGATGGGAGTTGTAGTTTTGCAATAGATGGAAAGCCACAGGTTAGGAAAACCTGACTACAGTAGAGCCAGAGAGGAAGGAGCATGATACAGGATTTTATTATTTTTGTGGCCACAAGATGGAGAGGTGCAGCTATGATGTGGTCAAAAGTCCTGTCAATTCGTGTGCTTACCAGGGGCATAACTACTATAACAGCAGACCATGCGACTGCTATGTGGCCCAGGGCAAGACGGGGCCCAGTCTTAGTTGGGATTATCTCCTCTTCTACTGGAGGTAAAAACTTGGTCAGGACTCTACTCTCTAAAGCAGGGGTACTCAAGTACTTTTGGTAAAGGTCCATCTACCTGAGTCTGCTGTAGGATGAAGGTCCGAACTGCAAAACAAAAAAAATATATAAGGAGGGACAACACCAGTGGCATGTAGCCTTAATAGTAGTAATGCTCTCTGTTCACTGTGCCCCCTTCATAGTAGAAATGTCCATTGTGCCCCCTTCACATTATCAATGCCCATTGTGCCCCCTCCAGAGTAGAATTACCCATTGTGCCCTCTCCAGAATAAAAATGCCCATTGTGCCCCCTCCAGAATAAAAATGCCCATTGTGCCCCTCCAGAATAAAAATGCCCATTGTGCCCCCTCCAGAGTAAAAATGCCCATTGTGCCCCCTCCAGAATAAAAATGCCCATTGTGCCCCCTCCAGAAATAAATGCCCTTTGTACCTCCTTCACATTAGTAATACCCTCTGTCCTCCCTCCATAGTAGTAATGCCCTCTGTGCCCCCTCCATAGTAATGAAGTCCTTTGTTCCCCCGCCATAGTAATAAAGCCCTCTGTACCCCCTCCATAGCAATAAGGTCCTCTGTGCCCCCTCCATAGTCATAAAGCCCTCAGTGCCCCCTCCATAGTCATGAGGTCCTCTGTGCCCCCTCCATAGTTATAAAGCCCTCTGTGCCCCCTCCATAGTTATAAAGCCCTCTGTGCCCCCTCCATAGTTATAAAGCCCTCAGTGCCCCCTCCAGTCATGAGGTCCTCTGAGCCTCCTCCATAATGATAAGGTCCTCTGTGCCCCCTCCATAGTTATAAAGCCCTCTGTGAACCCTCCATAGTCATGAGGCCCTCTGTGCCCCCTCCATAGTTATAAAGCCCTCTGTGACCCCTCCATAGTTATAAAGCCCTCTGTGCCCCCTCCACAGTCAAAAAGCCCTCTGTTCCCCCTCAATAGTCATAATGCCCTCTATGCCTCCTCCATAGTCATGAGGTCCTCTGTGCCTCCTCCATAATGATAAGGTCCTCTGTGCCACCTCCATAGTTATAAAGCCCTCTGTGACCCCTCCATAGTTATAAAGCCCTCTGTGCCCCCTCCATAGTTATAAAGCCCTCAGTGCCCCCTCCATAGTCATGAGGTCCTCTGTGCCTCCTCCATAATGAAAAGGTCCTCTGTGCCCCCTCCATAGTTATAAAGCCCTCTGTGACCCCTCCATAGTTATAAAGCCCTCTGTGCCCCCTCCATGGTTATAAAGCCCTCAGTGCCCCCTCCATAGTCATGAGGTCCTCTGTGCCTTCTCCATAATGATAAGGTCCTCTGTGACCCCTGCATAGTTATAAAGTCCTCTGTGCCACCTCCATAGTGATGAGGTCCTCTGTGCCTCCTCCATAGTCATAAAGCCCTCAGTCCCCCCCATAGTCATAAGGTCCTCTGTGCCCCCTCCATAGTTATAAAGACCTCTGTGCCCCCTCCATAGTTATAAAGCCCTCAGTGCCCCCTCCATAGTCATGAGGTCCTCTGTGCCCCCTCCATAATGATAAGGTCATCTGTGCCCCCTCCATAGTTATAAAGCCCTCTGTGACCCCTCCATAGTTATAAAGTCCTCTGTGCCCCTCCATAGTCAAAAAGCCCTGTGTTCCCCCTCCATAGTCATAATGCCCTCTGTGCACCCTACATAGTGATGAGGTCCTCTGTGCCTCCTCCATAATGATAAGGTCCTCTGTGCCACCTCCGTAGTTATAAAGTCCTCGGTGCTCCCTCCATAATGATGAGGTCCTCTGTGCCCACTCCATAGTGATGAGGTCCTCTGTGTCCCCTCCATAGTCATGAGGTCCTCTGTGCCCCCTCCATAGTTATAAAGCCCTCTGTGCCCCCTCCATAGTTATAAAGCCCTCAGTGCCCCCTCCATAGTCATGAGGTCCTCTGTGCCCCCTCCATAATGATAAGGTCCTCTGTGCCCCCTCCATAGTTATAAAGCCCTCTGAGACCCCTCCATAGTTATAAAGCCCTCTGTGCCCCCTCCATAGTCATAATGCCCTCTGTGCCCCCTCCATAGTGATGAGGTTCTCTGTGCCCCTTCCATTAGTCATAAAGCCCTCAGTGCCCCCTCCATAGTCATGAGGTCCTCTGTGCCCCCTCCATAGTCATAATGCCCTCTGTGCCCCCTCCATAGTGATGAGGTTCTCTGTGCCCCCTCCATAGTGATGAGGTGCTCTGTGCCACCTTCATAGTCATAATGCCCTATATGCCCCTCCATAGTCATAATGCCCTCTGTGCCCCCTCCATAGTCATAATGCCCTTGTGCCCCCTCCATAGTCATAATGCCCTCTGTGCACTATGCCCTCTGTGCACTGTGCCCCCTTCATAGTAGAAATGTCCATTGTGCCCCCTTCACATTATCAATGCCCATTGTGCCCTCTTCAGAGTATAAATGTCTATTGTGCCCCCTCCAGAATAAAAATGCCCCCTCCCATTGTGCCCCCTCCAGAGTAAAAATGCCTCTGTGCCCCCTCCAAAGTAATGAAGTCCTCTGTGCCCCCTCCATAGTGATAAAGCCATCTGTGCCCCCTCCATAGCGATAAAGTCCTCTGTGCCCCCTCCATAGTCATGAGGTCCTCTGTGCCCCTCCATAGTCATGAGGTCCTCTGTGCCCCTCCATATTCATAATGCCCTGTGTTCCCCCTCCATAGTCATAATGCCCTCTGTGCCCCCTCCATAGTCATAATGCCCTCTGTGCCCCCCTCCATAGTCATTATGCCCTCTGTGCACTATGCCCTCTGTGCACTGTGCCCCCTTCATAGTAGAAATGTCCATTGTGCCCCCTTCACATTATCAATGCCCATTGTGCCCCCTCCAGAGTAGAAATATCATATTGTGCCTCTTCAGAGTATAAATGTCCATTGTGCCCCTCCAGAATAAAAATGCTCCATTGTGCCCCCTCCAGATAAAAATGCCCATTGTGCCCCCTCCAGAGTAAATGTCATTTGCCCCTCCAGAATAAAATGCCCATTGTGCCCCCTCCAAAGTAATGAAGTCCTCTGTGCCCCCTCCATAGTGATAAAGCCATCTGTGCCCCCTCCATAGCGATAAAGTCCTCTGTGCCCCCTCCATAGTCATGAGGTCCTCTGTGCCCCCTCCATAGTCATGAGGTCCTCTGTGCCCCTCCATATTCATAATGCCCTGTGTTCCCCCTCCATAGTCATAATGCCCTCTGTGCCCCCTCCATAGTCATAATGCCCTCTGTGCCCCCTCCATAGTCATTATGCCCTCTGTGCACTATGCCCTCTGTGCACTGTGCCCCTTCATAGTAGAAATGTCCATTGTGCCCCTTCACATTATCAATGCCCATTGTGCCCCCTCCAGAGTAGAAATATCTATTGTGCCCTCTTCAGAGTATAAATGTCCATTGTGCCCCCTCCAGAATAAAAATGCCCATTGTGCCCCCTCCAGAGTAAAAATGCCCATTGTGCCCCCTCCAGAATAAAAATGCCCATTGTGTTCCCTCCAGAGTAAAAATGCCCATTGTGCCCCTCCAGAGTAAAAATGCCCTCTGTGTCCCCTCCATAGTAATGAAGTCCTCTGTGCCCCCTCCATAGTGATAAAGCCCTGTGTGCCCCCTCCATAGCGATAAAACCCTGTGTGCCCCCTCCATAGCAATAAAGTCCTCTGTGCCCCCTCCATAGTGATAAAGTCCTCTGTGCCCCCTCCATAGTCATAATGGCCTCTGTGCCCCTCCATAGTCATAATACCCTCTGTGCCCCCTCCATAGTGATGAGGTCCTCTGTGCCCCCTCCATAGTGATAATACCCTCTGTGCCCCCTCCACAGCGATAAAGTACTCTGTGCCCCCTCCATAGCAATAAGGTCCTCTGTGCCCCCTTTATAGTGATAAAGTCCTCTGTGCCCCCTCCATAGTGATAAAGTCCTCTTTGCCCCCTCCATAGTCATAATGCCCTCTGTGCTCCCTCCATAGTCATAATGCCCTCTGTGCCCCCTCCATTTTCATAATGCCCTCTGTGCCCCCTCCATAGTCATAATGCCCTCCGTGCCCCCTCTATAGTCATAATGCCCTCTGTGCCCCCTCCATAGTCATAATGCCCTCTGTGCCCCCTCCATAATGATGAGGTCCTCTGTGCCCCCTCCATAGTCATAATGTCCTGTGTGCCCCCTCCATAGTCATAATGCCCTCTGGGCCTCTCCATAGTCATAATGCCCTCTGTGCCCCCTCCATAGTCATAATGCCCTCTCTTCCCCCTCCATAGTGATGATGTCCTCTGTGCCCCCTCCATAGTCATAATGCCCTCGGTGCCCCCTCCATAGTCATAATGCCCTCTGTGCCCCCTCCATATTGATGAGGTCCTCTGTGCCCCCTCCATAGCGATAAGGTCCTCTGTGCCCCCTCCATAGTGATAAAGTCCCCTGTGCCCCCTCCATAGTGATAAAAGTCCTCTGTGCCCCCCTCCATAGTCATAATGCCCTCTGTGCCCCCTCCATAGTCATAATGCCCTCTCTGCCCCCTCCATATTGATGAAGTCCTCTGTGCCCCCTCTGTATAAAAAAAACAAAACAAAAACAGTACCTACTCACCTTGTCCGATTTCTGAAGCTCACAGTCCTCCTGTCTTCACTGCAGGCACAGATCGCTCTGCAGCCCTGTGTGGGCGGAGTTTATGCAGATTTCCAGTCTACATCTCCGCCCACATCGGCCGGCAGCGCGATCTGTGCAGGCTGAATGGTGGAGCAGGAGTAGTCTTCTGCTTCACCACTCAGAGCGCTGCCGCTCTGTAATGATGGAAGCGCTCATTGCTTCTGGACTCTGGCACCCGCACCAGGGTGCATGCAGGGGTCCGGACAGCTGGCATACACCAGTTGAGTACCCCTGCTCTCAGGGCCGTATTTAGGGTTCATGCTGCCCTAGGCACTCTCTGTGATGAGGCGCCCCCCCCCCCAACGTGACCCATTCCCCCACGCCCCCAAATAGTAGTATAGTAGCCTCTCCTCAGCCCACAGTAGCATAGTAGCCTCTCCTCAGTCCCCCCCACCCCATAGTAGCCTCGTTACCCCCACCCCCCATAGTAGCCTCTTCTCACCCCCCCACCTCATAGTAGCCTCTTCTCGTTACCCCCACCCCCCATAGTAGCCCCCTCACCCCCCATAGTAGCCTCCTCCCCCCACAGTAGCATAGTAGTCTCTCTTCAGTAGCCCCCCAACCCCATAGTAGCCTTGTTACCCCACCCCCCATAGTAGCCTCCTACTGGACTTATTACAGTGACCTATCCTCCCCCCAACCCCCCTGGATACTAAAAATGGTCCTCTGCCAAGCCAATTAACCCCCGCCCAACTACCCACCATCCCCATACACCCTACTACCCTCAGTCTGTACCCCCCCACCCCACCTGCCGCTGGTGCACCTACATTTTCTGATGCCCAAGGCAAATATTGAAACGCCCCCCATGCCAAATTCTCAACCTAATCCCTTCCCTCCAGTCCTACTGTTAAAGGGGTTGTCCTCTTTTTACTACTAATGACCTATCCTCACTATAGGTCATCAATATCACCTCCGGCACCCTGACGATCAGCTGTTTGAAGAGAGAGCAGAGCTCATATGAGAGCTGCTTTCTCTGCTCTGTTCACCTGCTTGCCATAGAATTTGCAGTGAAGAGCAGTAAACAGAGCAGAGAAAGCAGCGCTCGTACAAAAAAAAAAAAAAAAAAGACAACCCCTTCAAAGACAGACTTGGAAAACATTTCATACAGCACTACAGAGCATACAGGGTCATACAGCGCCACATATGTACCTCTTACATCCAGTGACTTCTCTTCTCTGATGACGTTTTCTTTCCTCTTCTTCTGTCAGACCAGACCACCATGGTGACTTCTTTCAGCTGTGCCTCGTCTCTGAAGAGTGCAACAAACAGACATTTTACTTTCCTACTTTTCCATCATCCTCTCACCTTCTCCACTTCTCACCCTGCCCGCCCCCCATACTATACTACAGAAACAGCCCCCCTGAGAATACTGGCACTACACAGAAAAACAGTACCCCCCTTAACTTTCAGATCAGATCCCCATATCAAACCCCAGATGAGACCCCCCCATCTCCAGACCCCCATTAGACCTCCAAACTCCCATATCTGACCCTCATTAGACCTCCAAAGCCCCAATCAGACCCTCATTAGACCCCCAGACCCCCTATCAGACCCTCATTAGGCCTCCAGACTCCCAATCAGACCTCCAGACCCTCAATCAGACCCCTTCAGGCCCCTAATCAGACCTCCTTCAGGCCCCTAATCAGACCTCCTTCAGACCCCTAATTAGATCCCCAATCATACCCCCCCCTTCTGGCCCCATATCATACTCTTGTGGCCCCCTTATAGAACTCTCCTTCTGGGGCCCATGTCAGACCCCCCCTCTTCTGGCCCCATGTCAGAACACCTTTTCTGGCCCCCATTTTTAGACCCCCCTTTCTGGTCCCCATTTCTGTCCCACCATTTCAGATCCCCCCCATTCTGTCCCACCATTTTAGACCCCTCCCCATTCTGTCCCACCATTTCAGACCCCCCATTCTGTCCCACCATTTCAGATCCCCCCCATTCTGTCCCACCATTTTCAGATCCCCCCCATTCTGTCCCACCATTTCAGATCCCCCCCATTCTGTCCCACCATTTCAGATTCCCCCCATTCTGTCCCACCATTTCAGATCCCCCCCATTCTGTCCCACCATTTCAGATCCCCCCCATTCTGTCCCACCATTTCAGACCCCCCCCATTCTGTCCCACCATTTCAGACCCCCCATTCTGTCCCACCATTTCAGATCCCCCCCATTCTGTCCCACCATTTCAGATCCCCCTCATTCTGTCCCACCATTTCAGATCCCCCCCATTCTGTCCCACCATTTCAGACCCCCCCATTCTGTCCCACCATTTCAGATCCCCCCCCCATTCTGTCCCCACTTTTTCAGATCCCCCCCCCCCCATTCTGTCCCCACCTTTTAAGATCCCTTTTTGGCCCCCACTTCAGACCTCAGATCAGACAAGAAAAAAAAATAAATAAACTTACCTCCGATCCTGGCTGTGTCCCCGCTCTTCCCTCTTCCAGGGGTCCGTGCTGAAGTCACCTGACCTCCTGCAGTGTCAGGTCAGAGGGCGCTCTGTACGTCCTGACGCTGCAGGCAGTTAGGACACAGCAGCGCCAGCCTCAGGAAGAGCAAGCAGGAGGAGGGGTAAGTACTGTACAGCGCTACCAGTGCTTCACTCCCCCTCCTCCTGCAGGCTAGTGAGCGCTAGTTTAGCACCGGGACCACGCGCCACCTGACAGCAGTACCCACAACCACCCCCCACCCCACCCCCACCCTCCGTAAAAAAAAAAATCCAGGATGTTTTTTTTTTTTTTCCACAATCGTTATATTCTCCTGGCGGGGTGCCGCCCCCCGCAACCCGCCACCCTAGGCACCGTGCCCCCGGTGCCTAGTTGTTAATACGGCCTTGCCTGCTCTAAAGGAACAACTTTTAGCAAATGAAGCAGTGGAAAAATGCCAATGCCATAAACCATCACTGTTCTCAAACTGATTGTTGTCATGGAGTTTTGAGGGTAAGATTGCTGCTTCATAATTTTGAAAAATTCGATTTGGCAGCTTTGCCGAAGTTTGACAAGAAATTTGATTTGTTACAAATTCATCACGAATCGCTTTGCTAAAACCCCATTCAGCCTATGAACCAATGGGACCGTTTTTAATGGCCACCTAAACAGAATTGCCCTCATCTAATGGCCATTAAAAACGGTAATACGCTAGTGCATTATGGCCTTACCTCATCCACTTGGCAGTTCGTTCCTCTCTTGATTGAAAAAGATCTGCCAAAGGACCTGCACTAAGTGTGATGACATCCCTGTATGCTCTCAGCATGATCATGTGGTGACATCATCATTGAAGTGAGTATTTTTTTTCCAGACAACTCCAGATGCTATTTTGGGAAAAATTATTAGTTACCACGAATCACAAGGAAATTTAACTGTTTAGAATCAAATTATTCCTAAAATGCGGACCGAATACCACTTTGGATGCTTCGCTTCACTCAACACTATTCATACTATATCGCTTAATTTTTGATATGTCATAGGGACATATCAGAAGTGTTGATCGGTGGGCTCTAAGACCCCCACGATCATCAGAATGAGGGGTCAGAGGCGCCTAGCTGAGTGCAGCTTCTCCTTGCTGCTGATTGTGAGACTGTAGACAAACTCATAGACTTTCTATTGAGTATGCCTACAGTCTCGAACTCAGCAGCGAGAGAGCACTTCTGACCCCTTGTTCTAAAGATCGGTGGAGGTCTCAGAGCTGGGACCTCTGCCGATCAACACTTCTGATATTTCCCTATGACATATCAACAATTGAAAAAAAGTGTAGTTACTCTTTAAGGCCTCTTTTGTTTTCACTTATACTTTAGTTTGTATTTACTCCTAGCAGTTTAGATGTAGAAGTTCTGGAGATCTTCAACAACGTGCTGCTGATGGACCTGATATTATCTGTTTCTGCTCAGTACTGTTTCACGTTGAAGTTGCAGGATGGTACTCTGACACAAGGAACCACAGAGCAAACCCATATTTTGTTTTACCACGAATTGCAGCAGTTTTGTGACTGTTTTTAGGCGTGTGTTTGCAGAAGTGAAGTCAGTTGAAACCATGGGCTGTTGTAAATGAGCTCTGGGTCTGATCAGATTCTAAACCCTTTAACGGTCTCCGTCAGACTGGCAAAACCATGTTATGTGCAAACAAGGAGGTCCGTGAAGAGCAGCTTCCATGAAGCAGCAGTCGACTTTCCTACCCCTACCCCGTACAAAAAAATGAATTATCTGGAAACAGCAAAACAAAACATTAAAGAAAATGTATAAGAAGAATGGTAGATTAAAGTTAATTAAACTTGGAGCATCCCTTTAAATTAAATTATACTGCTATATTCATTAGTGCGATGATACAGAGGGAATAAAATCATCTATCTCAGCGGGACGTTCTAGATTTTATTATGTGAGTTTAATTCCATAATTTAAAGCTTCATTTATGTGCTCCTATAACTATGAAGCCCTAAAGTCACTATGAACATTTGAAATTATTACAGTTCCTTTTAAGAAATTTGGCAGCTCCATAACTTACACAGACGATCCTCCAGAACCTTGTTCAAATCATAATTTTCTCAAAACAGCTGAAAGCGACGCATTGAGTTACTTGACTAAAGACTGGACACACTTTTTTTTGCCTTAAAGGGAATCTGTGCCCCCCACTGACTTGTAGCGCCAGTTCAGCTGAATGTAATGATAGGTTTCATTTTGCCATCCATTGCTTTATTTTTTGAGAAAAAGTACTTTTAGTCCTTATGCAAATGAGCAGTTAAGTGCAGCAAGGGTGGGCCTAAGCCACTTGGTGCACCTGTGCTCCTCCTGGTTCCTTTGCCAGCCCCTCCCTCTCCTTCGTGATTTACAGGGCCAGGAGAGATGACTATGCAGGAACCTGACCCTGTTAATAAATAAGGAGAGGGAGGGGCTGGCAGAGGAAGCAGGAGGAGCAAGGGTGCACAGAGTGGCTTAGGCCTGCCATCAGTGCACTTAACTGCTCATTTGCATATGGATTAAAAGTACTTTTTCTCCAGAATGAAACACTTCTCTAAATGGAAGGTATCATTACATTCAGCCGATCTAGCCCTACAAGGTGGGTGGTGTGCTTGAGTTTCCTGGTGACAGACCCCCTTTAAGATTCATGTTCTCCATCTAGATGATCGGCAACATGAAGGATAGGGCATCGATGTTTTACTCAATTAAAACACTTTATAAACCATTTAAGCCATATAAATAGAGACTCTACCCAGTTTCAGTGTATATTGTTCTACCTGGATAGTGTCAGTCTTCACTGCAGTTCTGGCATAATATTCATGAATCAGAAAAATCCGGCTGAACATTCATCTTGGCCTTAGTCCATTTAATACAGTCTTGGAACAGATGAAAAAAAATCTATTCACTTTTACTACTCTGCCATGCCCAGTTGTTTGAGCAATAAACTTCTCTTTACATTTACTTGTCTTTCAATATCCTGATATTGACAGTGTAATAAATTTCCTCTGCATAGATTATAATTCTTCCATTGATATATCACCCTGTTATAAAATGCGTCTGATATTTCCTGACTGGCAGCGGGATGTTCTTTCCTGTTACATCAGAGTGAAGCGCGTCAGCTTGTTTGTTTCTGTCTGGCTCATAAACTTTAATTACACTTTGGTAAAACATCACTGTCATAAATAATTGAATAATGAGTCTCCGTCCTCCCTTACACCCATGTGACAGCGACAACATTGTGTTTTCAAATCTACCCATAATTCACTTCTGTTACTTCATAAATCATCTTTTATAAGTGTGTCAGACATAGATGTCCCCATAACAATGTGTCAGCCGCAGTTACCTCCATAATATACCTCTCAACTTCAGAAAAGAAGGAAGAGGGATACTATGTGTGGCACGCTTTGTGCACCGCAGCAATTTTTTCATCACTAGGCCACGGCTTTAACTCCGCCCAAAACATAACTAAACAACTAATCCCACCCAGTCTCCTAAATGCCCCCACATAGTAATTATTCTCCCTTTATGCCGCCACACAGTAGTTATGCCAGCATTATGCTCCCTTCACATATTATGCCCTGATATGTGCCCCCTCACAGTAGTAATGACCAGATATCTGCCCCCTCACAGTAGTTATGGCCAAATATGTAGCCCCTCACAGTACCGATGCACAAATATGTGTCCCCTCTCAGTAGTTATCGCCAGATATGTGCCCCTCACAGTAGCGATGCCCAGATAGGTGCCCCCTCACAGTAATAAGCCCCGTTATGTACCCCTTCACAGTAGTTATGCCAAGCTATATGCCCCCTCATAGTAATATGCCCAGCTGTGCCCCCTCACAGCAGTTATGCCCAGTTATGTGCCCCCTCACAGTAGTTATGCCATGCTATGTGCCCCCTGACAGTAATATGCCCAGCTGTGCCCCCTGACAGTAATATGCCCAGTAAAGTGCCCCCTCACAGTAATATGCCCAGCTATGCCCACTCACAGCAGTTATGCCCAGTTATGTGCCCCATCACAGTAGTTATGCCAAGTTATGTGCCCCCTGTAATATGCCCAGCTATGCCCCCTGACAGTAATATGCCCAGTTGTGTCCCATCACAGTAATATGCCCAGTAAAGTGCCCCCTCACAGTAATATGCTCAGGATTGTAACTCCCTTCACAGACAGTAAAATAAAAAAAAAACTCTCACCTCATTTCCCAGCAGCAGCAGCAGGAAACATGGAGCTGCTGGCCGGCCCCACCCCCATATCCAGACCTGCAGTGTACAGGGGGGAGGAATGATGGAGCAGGGAGCTGACAGACGGCTCTTGCTTCATCATTACAGACAACTGTCTCTGCTTCCTAAGCAGGGACAGCCACCAGAGAGCGGGATATAACTCCCTCGCTCCAGCCACTGTAATCTGGGACTGTCCCACTGGGTCCGGGACGGTTGAGAGGTATTCGATAACAGTGTGTCAACTTCTGAAACCCCCATAAGTGTGTCATCTACAGATGCCCCCATAACAGTGTATCATATACAGATGCCCCCATAGCAGCAAATGCCCCCATAACAGTGTGTCAGCTGCAGATACCTCCAAAACAGTGTGTCACCTACATATGCCCCCATAAGTGTGTCATCTACAGACACCTCCATAGCAGTGTATCATCTACAGATGCCTTCATAACAGTGTGTCAGCTACAGATGTTCTCACAACAGTGTCAGCTACAGACACCCCCTTAACAAACAGCATGCCAGCTACAGATATCTCCATAACAGTGTATCATCTACAGATGCCTTCATAAGTGTAATACCCCAGAGTGGTTTTACCATTCCTTCACCATGCTACTGTGTCTAATGGTTAACATAAATGTCATATTTGTATTTATTTCCAGGTCCTTCACCATTGTGCACTGATATTATTGTTATGCAACTGTTTTTACATGTAATATGCCTGGTTCACCAGCAGGTAGCGGTGTGTATCTGTCAGAGAGAGACAGATCTCTAGATAGAATGGAACCCATTCCATTCTACCCCCTTTGGGCAGAGGTGGGCCAGTCCCATTTCCTACCAAAGGGAAGGGTTACAGTTCTAGTTTATGCCAGTTTAGTTTCAATAGTGGAGATGAAAAGACATGAAAGATGTAGCAGCAAGGGGAAAGTGTTCTTTGGCTGCAGCAGGAGGCTCTTCAAAGGGAAGTAGCTCATAGAGCCCCCTGACTCCTTGCTAATTTAGTTTCTGAGTGTCAGGAGGGGGACAAAAGCCAAAGGCACCCCAATCCAGGGTTACCAGAACTGACCAAAAGACCAGTATCCAGACCCAAGCCAAGTTTAGCACAGCAGGGAGAGAAAGCAGAGTTATCAAGTTTTCCTGCCAGTTTATGCCAAAGTCTGCTGGAACCTAGAGAAAGACTGAATATTGTCTGGATGCAAGTTTATGCAAGTAAAGCTTCTGAACTTTATCAAGGTCTGGACTCGATTTATTTTCCATCTCCTACCTCAACTTTTCCCCCTTTATTGCTCCGGAGCCTAACACGAGGGATCATAGGTATCCAGGTAGGAGCACGCCGACACACATAGAGACTATTAAGGGCCGCAGCAAACCACTCAGCATTCCTATAAACCTGGGACACGATCGGCCAGGGAATGGGGGGAGGCGTGTTGCATAAGTATATCAGCTGCAGATACCTCCATTACAGTGTGCTATCTATAGACACCCCCATAACAGTGTGTCAGCTGCAGTTGTCTCCATAACAGTGTATTGTCTACAGACGCCCCCATAACAGTATGTTAGCTGCAGATGTCCTCATAACAGTGTGTCAGCTACAGATGTCCTCATAACAGTGTGTCAGCCACAGACGCCCCCTAAAGGTGAATCAGTTGCAGATCAGGGGCGTACATAGAAATCAAGGTGACAAAAAAATTGCATTTTTTGCACAGTTTTATTTTTATTTTTTTTTATGGTGTTCACCTTAGGGGGTAAGTCATTTAATATTTTTATAGAGGAAGTCATTACGGACGTGGAGATACCTAATATGTCTACTTTTTTACATTTATTTCAGTTTCACACAATAAAAGCTTTTTTGAAGAAAACAAAATCATGTTTTAGTATCTCCATTTTCTGAGAGCCATATTTTTTTATCTTCTGGGCGCTGTGCGCGGTGATGCTGGCAGATTAACCCTTCACATGCCGTGGTCAGCGTTGACCGCGGCATGTGAGTGGTCTGTAAGAGGGAGGGAGCTCACTGCGCTGCGCTGGCAGGGGGCCGATGGTTGACATGGCAGCGCCGATGCCTTACAGAGGCATTGGCGTCTGCCATGTACGGAAGCCTAGTTTAAAATAAAGTTTCAAGTAAAAAAAAGAAAAAACACCATAAAATAATGTTTAAAAAAAAAAAAGGAAAAAACACACATGTTAGGTATGACCGCGTCCATCACAAAGTGCTCTATAAAAATATCACATGATCTACCACCTCAGGTGAACGCCATAAAAAAATGTAAAAAAAACAGAGCGAAAATGCCATTTTTTGGTCACCTTACATCACAAAAAGTGTAATTCCAAGCGATCAAAAAGACGTATGTACCCCAAAATAATGCCAATAAAACCGTCATCTCTTCCCACAAAAAAAAAACACCCTACCTAAGACAATCGCCCAAAAGATTTAAAAAACATGGCTTTCAAAAAATGGAGACACGAAAACCTGATTTTTTTTCTTTCAAAAATGCTTTTATTCTGTAAAACTGAAAAAAAGTAAAAAAAAAAGTATACATGTTAGGTATCGTCCGTAATAACCTGCTCTATGAAAATATCATATGATCTATGCCCTCAGGTGAACGCCGTAAAAAAACAAAAAAAAATGTGCCAAAAATGCAATTTTTTTTGTCACCTTCATCACAAAAAGTGTAATTCCAAGCGATCACAAAGTCATAAACACCCCAAAATGGTACCAATCAAACCGTCATCTTTTCCCGCAAGAAATGATACCCTACCTAAGACAATTGTCCAAAAAATTTTAAAAAATGGCTTTCAGAAAATGGAGACACTAAAACATGATTTTTTTTTCCCTTCAAAAATGGTTTTAGTGTGTAAAAGTGAAATAAATTTTTTAAAAGTAGACATATCAGGTATCGCCACGTCCGTAAAAACCTGCTCTATAAAAATATCACCTAACCCCTCAGGTGAACACCGTAAAAAAAAAAATCACAAAAAGTGTAATTCTAAGCAACATATGTACCCCAAAATAGTACCGATCAAACCGTTATCTCTTCCCGCAAGAAATGAGACCCTACTAGAGATGAGCGAGCACTAAAATGCTCGGGTGCTCGTTATTCGAGTCGAACTTTTCCCGATGCTCGGGTGCTCGTTTCGAATAACGAACCCCATTGAAGTCAATGGGAGACTCGAGCATTTTTGCGGGGGACCAAGGCTCTGCCTAGGGAAGGCTGGGTGAAAACCTGGAAACCTCAGAAAATGATGGAAACACCACGGAAATGGACAGGAAACAGCAGGGGCAGCATGCATGGATGCCTCTGAGGCTGCCTAATCCCACCATTACCCCAAATTCTCAGGCAACAGCCTGGTGGTTACCCTCATGGCAATTGTGCTCACCCAGACCAAGAAAGGCGAGGCAAATACCCATCACATGTTAGGGAAGCACCAAAATAGGTGCAACGAAGGTCCATCACCGCCTGCAGGTGACACCACTGCTCATGCTGGCACTGCAGCTGACATCAAGTTTAGTATCTGTTCTTATCAGTTGCTGTGGCTGTTGGTGGTAAAGTGGTGAGCATAGCTGCTTCCCAAGCAGTTGACCTGGGTTCGATTCCCATCTATTGCACTATCGGAGGAGGAAATTAAAAGAAAAACCAAAAAAAAATCAGTACAATATCTAATACGTCCCCTCTGGCCAGGGGAGTGTCTTTCCCACTGCAGCTAAGGGGACGTGTCCATGCTCTGCCTATCACAGGTCAGGAGGCAATTAAAAGAAGAAAAACAAAAAACATCAGTACAATATCTAATATGTCCCCTATCCGGGTAAATAGTTTGGAGAGAGGGCCTGTAGGTGGGGGGAAGGAGGTTTCGCTGGAAGAGCCAGAGGAGTGCACCCTGGGCTAGCGTGTGTGGTGGTGATAACAGCCGGATGTATTTAGAATGACGACGCAGGACCCCAACTTAAAAATTTTGCATCAACCGGTACAGTCGTAAATTATGAGATTGATCAAGTGTGGTATGTATACTACTCAGTTTAAAACCGTATATGGCAGCTATC